>SCLG01000035.1:216945-229394 GCA_004367875.1 Oikopleura albicans
ATTTTAGTAATAGATCATTTATGGATGAAACTTTGTAACATGCAGAAAAAACTGTATGAGGAAAAACATTTTTACAAAACTCTTTACCCTTGTCTGAAAATCCATAGTATATGGCCCATATAATATGGGTCTTAACTAACTTTCGTAACATTAGAATCAGATGAAGGTGCTTTGTCAAAACAGGAAGCCGTCCCTTATTAAGCCCTCCCTGTGTGTTGTATAAAAGATGTGAGGGCGGATTAATTGCATAAACTGCCTACGTGTTTGTCCAATTTTAAGTTAAAATTTAAGATCGGTATCAGCTTTGCATTTCAAAGCGAATTTGAAATCATTGGTCGAATGATGAAAAAGAAGTCTTTTGCCAGGCGACATCAACCGAAGACTAGGATGTCCAAACATAATTTGAAACGATTCCCAAGTAGCACATACAGTTGATGTGCACACAACGCGACGCTACCACTTCCCAAAAACCGTCGCGTTGTGTGCACATCGTCGCATTGTGCAGCGTCGCGTTGTGCGCACATCAACTGTAAATTCTTACCGTAAACACATACGTGTTTTTTTATAGAACTAAGGCGCAAAAAGTTGAAAAGAAACATCAGAGCACAAAGGTAGAAAAGGAAGCATTCGAGCGTAGTGTGTAGGCGATAAACCATAGGGTCTTTACGGGGATATATATATATAGGTAGACCGCCTGAGATTTTAACCTGAATTTAGAAGTACCTCAAATATGATGATTTTTTGATATAAGTGGTAACCGACTACGGCGCAGCCAATGGTGAACTTTAAAAGTGTCATCTATCAACCGGTTAGAANCGTGTTTTTTATAGAACTAAGGCGCAAAAAATTGAAAAGAAACATCAGAGCACAAAGGTAGAAAAGGAAGCATTCGAGCGTAGTGTGTAGGCGATAAACCATAGGGTCTTTACGTGGTATATTTTACAAAACAAGTTTACACTTGCTAAGCAAACCCTATTAATAATAGGCTATTATGGACGCAAAACAAATCGAGAGAGGCTTAAATTCTATAATTACGTTTGTTCAATCTACCTAATGACTGATACCGAGGATAAAAGTCAAGAAAGACTGAAAAAGGATTCAGCCGACGCAGAAGCCCCAATTTGGTACGGATTTATTTGACAAACTTAATATCCATATTTAAACAAATTTCAATTTAAAATAACACAACTTATGCTATAAACATTATGCTGCATAAATAATTTAGATAAGTCCGATTTAAGCACTAAAACGGAAAACACTCCCAAGTCTAGTACAGCAGATAAAAAAGAAGTTGACAAAACGAAGAAATTGGAAAAAAATATTCAAGAGTCCCAAGAAGTAAAGCACATAACATCGAAAACGGAAACAAAAAAGACTAAAAAAGACGGCAAAAAGCGACTTGAAATTAGTGGCCCGTTCAATTTTGTTCGTGTTGAAGGCATGGCCATTAATCCCACGACAGGTAAATTTATTTTAGTTTGTGAATACTTTTTTACTAGTTAAAAAAAATTAAACGTTACTGTATAAGTTATACGGTATAACTTACACAGTGTAACAGAACTTAAAGTTAATACTGTCAAGTTGGTAAACGTATGTATGTTAAATCTAATTGCAGCTTATTCAGGCTAATAGTATTGCTTCTTGCGGAAAACTTTTTTTATGGTAGTTTTAGCAGAAACAGCGAAGAGTTGCGTAATTTTCAAATGTTACGCAATAATCTACCTGTGATTAGAATATTTTAGCGGAAATGCAATTATGAAATAGCTTTATTTGTAAATTTTTTCGAAATAATCAAATACCATATACAGTCCCTACTCCCAATACGGACCTTTTTGATTCTCGAAAATAGCGTCCGTATTGAGAGCACCGTCAGTATTGGGCGAAGCGTCCCTATTGGGATGATTTTCGGACATTTTTGTAATAGAATGGCTCATTCTGGACATTTTTGAGGACTTAATTTGGACACAAAAAGCGTCCTTATTTGGATAATCGGCCGCCCAAACACAAAAAAGGGGCAGCGTCCGTGTTGGGAGAACTTTTTTTTCGCCGAAAAAGCGTCCGTATCGGAAGCGCCCGTATTGGGAGTAGGGACTGTATCATGATATATGCGCTATAATAATAAAATCGCATTTTGCGACAACTGAAACGCAGACACGCAATTAAAAACAAATTCAAGGTCGAATGGAACTAACCTGTAAAGATGAAAAAATGCGCTCAATTTTGATGAATATGGGGGTAGCAAATACGGAAAAAGAAGCAAACGAGCTTCTTGCAGATTCTAAAAAACGCGAACGGATCTCTTCCGCCATTGAAATGCAAGGAGGCATCGATAAGGTTTACGAAGTTACGGAAAAACGGCGACTCTCAATCAGTGGCCCAGTTGCCGGATCTTTCACCAAGAATACAGGATTTTCAGACCCGTTTCGTACAAACTTCGATCCTTCAATGGTCAAGAAAGTTACCAAGAAACCTGTCAAGAATGAGGAAGCCCCTCGAATTGAACCGAAACCAGAAGTTAAAAAGAAAAGTACCAAAATTAAAAAGACAACAGACGCCGAAAAACAGGGCAGTGTTCGAAAATACTATATTTTTAGTCAAAAACGACGGGTCATTTTTCTCAATTTGTGACCGAATGTTTGCCACCAAATTTGGTTTCTCCTTTTAATAACATCCTTTTTGGAGTACTATACTACATCTAGTATGGAGTCTACTGCTAACAACCGGGCAAACAATATGTCTTTAGTGAGTCAAATATTACGATTTCGAACTTTTTTCAGGAACTTGACCGAAAAGCTCTCCGAGCTCGCCTCACTGCTCGTCGAAAAGCAGAAAAGAAAGCTGCACAGATGGCACCGCCTCCGCCTTTGCCCGCTAGTGTCATCGGACCTGCCCCACCACCACCAGCTGGCGAACTTTCCTTCCCGCCGCCACCAGCCTCACTTGCATTTTCCATTCCCAAGGAACCGGTTTTAAAACCGGTCCCAGTACAAGACCGGTCAAACTCGCCAGTTCAGGGTTTAATTTTTTTTTCGTCCGATAAATGGTTAAGGACTGTAGTTTGATGTAAAACCTGATTAGGGCGAAAACATAAAATGACAAAACCTGAAAACAGCGAAATACAAAAACAGCGAAAGCCAGAGAGAGCTAAAACCTAAAAATGGTTAAAAAAAATCATAGACGTTTTATTTTTTATAAACAGTTTTTATTCAAAACTATCTCTTATTAGTAATTTTTATCGTTAATGACGTTTGTTATACGTATTTTTCGTACTGTTACGTATATTTTGCCCATTTAATCGTATAAAACGGAGCTTGTAGTTCAAGTCAATAAGCACGTCAGTGCAAGCGTCGACACACGTTACCATATCAATCTGATATTCACCCAATCCGATACAGGGTGAGGTAATATAGATGCTAAGTCCTTTTTTGTTGAGTTGTATTAGCTCAGCGCACTCGCGAACGAAAAACGGCTTAGCATAAATATTACCTCACCCTGTACATTGTAAAACAAAGTAACTTCAAAAAATGAAACCCTGGTACAGCGAACATTCAATCTGCTCTTCTCCGTTCAATTCAGGGTTTTCAACATAACGGGTTGAAAAAAGCCGAGGTGAGCGAAGTGCCCAAGCCTGTTTCACCACGATCCCAAATGATGTTACAAATTCAAGGTGTTCAAAGCTCAAAGTTGAAGCATGTCGAACAAGAAAAGCACAAAAAATTCCACGAAGAAAACGAACTTTTGGCGGCGCTGAGCAAACAGCTCAATGCTATTAAACACATGGTCAATTCAGACGACAGCGCATCCGAAAAATCAGACGGGTCAGATTGGGATGACGATGACTGGGATGGAGAGCAATAAAAACCATCTTTATTTTTCTCTGGAAAAATCGATTACAAATAAATTTCGTTTGGGTTATTTTGAGACTGAACATGCTATTTTTGTCCATGTTAACTAACATTATTAGTAAAGACTGTATGTTTATTTTAAAACTAAATAAAAAATGGTTTGGTGTGAAATTGTAATTACATTGGGTTATTTATTATTAACCATTCCTTTTCCGACCCATTTAAATGTTTAAGGGCTCAGATATGCCGCTGTTTTTCCTCACAATTCTAATTTTGATTAATCTCGTTCACTTCTCGGGGGAATCTCGAGCCGAAAATGGAAAATCTGAACTTTAAATTAATCTTGTACAAAAAAAGAAGAACACACAAAATAATCATACTTCCAAATAATTATTTCAACAGTCTGAGTTTTTTTTTCTAATCAAATTTTCCCCTATGTTTAGACAATGGTTGTAGTTTTGCCAGAGACTCAGGCAGGACAGAGGTCGAAGTTAATTATTTTTTGGAATTTTTTTTTGTCTGACTTGAAAATTTGTCTGGGAAATTTGCACATCTAGAGGTACATATTTTCCTGAAAAAAGCACATCTTAAGAGACATAGACATCTAGTGGTTCTTAGCTGTATATATTTTTCAAACAGTTTTTCTTGAAATTTTTTAAAAAGAACAACTCAAAAAAAAAAATATTGACCGTGTTGGCCGCCTGTTAAGGTTGGATAACCGTGTTTGGGGGTTGAAGTCTGATTTAAATAAAACTCTTTTCAAACTGCCCGGTTAAAATTTTGCACTCAGCTATTCCACCAAGGTCAACCAGACCAAAATATCAGTCAAAAAAAAGTTCAGACAAAAAAAAAATAAATGACTTTAAACCCTGTGGAAGGACATAACACAGGTTTATCCAATGCATTGGAGTGAGTATCCTTTATCGTGATTTTGGCTAGATCTCAAAAATACAGTAAAATTATGTTAACTCTCAAGGGTCCCAACTGGCATGTAATCCATAGGGGGACAATGGTCCAAATTTGGACCAAACGCAGTGGCGGCTATGTTAAGCCCCAAAAAAAATCAGTTTCGTTTTATGTTTTATATTGTTCCTCATAAAATGTGACTAGACCCGTATTTCAGCGATTTTCGATTAAGCCCGGTTAACAATCATTTTGAGTCCATTTAAGACATTTGGTCCAAATTCGGACCATTGTCCCCCTGGGAGTTAACCTTTTCAAATGCTCTTGTCACCCTCAAAAATGGGGTATGCCTGCCGAATGAGGGACGAAAACTGTAACATAATTTTCGTGCTTTAGAAAATTGCACTTTTGTCGACTGTCCAATTTTCATCTTTTCAAAAATAACAAAATCGTTTGTTTTTTTCGCGGGTCATGGAAACTTGATTGATTTAATTTTGGGAGTTGCGATTGTTTAAATTTGTAAATTATTCATAACTTCAGACATTACTTTCAACACAGTTTCCTAATTGTAAGTGTTTACACAAAAAAAACTAATTACAGCAAACGCCAAAAATGAATTTCTTGGGTATATTTTATATAACAGAAGTTGTATTTTAGAAACTAGAATTAAAAATGACGAGTTTGTTCAGATACCGAAGGAACCAGAGATCGAAATCAAAAATCGCACTTTGGAAAATAACCCAGTAAACGATGGGACCGGTCAAAAACTGGATAATAAACAAAGGAATAAAGATTTAAGTCTACAGTCTTTACACTACGAGCTGATATTTTAAGGGCCTTGAAACGATTTACAGAAGGGTCGCCAAGTAAGGGACGGTTGGCGCACCCAGAGTTTTTTGTCTGATAGTCTGGTCCATAGTCTACCAATCAGATGCTTCAAATTTTTAGGTTTTTTTTATTTAATTTTTGTGCTAAAGATTAATTATAAAAATAAATGGCGACTTATTTATTATTTTTGATAAAACCATTCCTTACTTTACAACAATTGTCCCTTAGTTGGCGTCGAAAATTTTTTTCGACAAAAAACCGTCCCTTACTTGGCGACTCCCGGCCCTTACTTGAGAAACTGTCCCGTACTTGCGGGCCCTTACTTGGCCACCCTTCTGTATAGACTAAAAATTATAGTTCTACAACCTGTGACACAAATAAGGCTAGATTTACTATTTCGCCCTTAAAATGCGCAAGAAGACGCTAATTTTTCGATACCGGATTTTCGAAAAACGTATTACCCGAAACACTTATTCTTCGAAAAAACCCATTCTCGAAAAAAAACTTTTCTTCTAAAGACTTCGGTGCCAAAACTAGGTAGTTTGTACAAAATAAACCAATACTTTTTGATTTAGGGAAACATCAAGGATGGTACGGTCAATTTGGTTACAAAAAAAAATGCAAAAAAAACAAACCCTTCTTGAAGACACGCCATACCCTTAAAGATCACCTAAGGTGAACTTAATGTACGTAAAACGCAATAAAATTTAAAATTATAGACAAATTGTAAACAAATTGGCCGAACCATCCTTAAATTAATTTCATGATTTTTTCATAATTTTGATCACGTGGAAGGAATGCGGGTGTTTTTGGGAACTTTGACGGGATTTGTCATTTTACTTTGTATCATCTTCTTCGTTTGGCTGATGCGGAAAAGAGAACTAAAACAAAAAGAACGAAATCAAAAAAATGCAGCACGAAAATGCAAACAGGTAATCATGATTTCCGTGTTATACCTTTTTGTAACATAATGTATGGAGAAGTTACGTAATGTATGGTTAAATTTCAAAAACTGAAATTATTTTTCAGAGTAATCAACGAAGTGCACTGTACTCAAATCCGTCTGAACCTGTCTGACTTGATTCGGGATTTGTATAATTTAATAATCAAAAATGACCTTCAAACAATTATTACTACGTAAAATAAATAAACAAAAGCCAACTTCGGGTAAACTTTACGGTAATTAAAATAGTCCTTTTCTAGGTTACGAGTCCTAGTGTTTTTATTTACTTTTTTGCAAGACAAGAGGCTGAACCCCTATTTTTCAATTGGATTTATAATTTTTACAGGGTAGTCTCACATTAAGGGACAATTTTCATTTGTAACCAGTCCATTTTTCCTTTTGTGACCCCTACATGTTATATGCCCACCCGTGTCCCTTCGGAGTTAACGTAAATTTTGTCCCTCAATTATATTTATTAATTATTTTTGTCGAAAAAAATGCAGTCCCAGCCTTGTAGTTGTGCACCCTCTAGTTGTGTACGACTGCCCAGTTGTGCACTTCGAATATTTTTTTACATAATTATTACTTAATTTGAATCTTGTTCATAAAAGTATTACTTAATTTGATTTATATTCCTTAATTTAGTGTCCCTTGATATGAAACCCCTGTACAAGCTTTTTTTTGAGTGTGTGACTTGCTCATATAATTTTCCAAATTTGGATAGGGGCCCTAATAAGGCCGCAGTAAGATAATTTTGTCCTCCTTTTATGGCTCAGATTTTCCAAATGTTCATTTCTCCTCTGAAAAATATTCATCACTAGTCTGCATTTCTGATCTTCTGAATCCGGCTAGTGAAATTTGCCAGATCTTTCTAAAATAAAAAAAGTGAATAAAGTCTAACGGGTCTGCGCGAAAATCTCTTTGCGCGTCACGTGGGCGAGCCCTTGCAACTGACTAGATGCGCAAAATCCCCTCAATTGTTATTAAATATGTCACTTAATTTTGAAAACAAAAATACAAATTAAGAGCAGAAAAAAAGACAAAAAAAAATTTAGAGAGAGAAAAAAATAAGAGAAAAAATTGAAAAAAAATGGAAGACAGCGATGTTTTTCCGTCCCTGCCAAAATGGGATTTGTTTCATTTTTACAGAGATGATGAAGATATTTTGTGCCTTGACAAACAAATGATCATTCATTCAATCCAGCAGTTAATCGATGCTTTCAGGAAAGATTTTATGAAAAATTTTTATCGTCCTTACTCTCATAAGTTATGGGCCATATGTTACCCATATGTTACCCTAACAGTTTTATTTTCGAAACAAAAATCAGTGGGGGCGAGTGGGGTAATATAGGACAACCAAAAAATACTGTTTTACCGGTTATTACGATTTATTTTCTATCCTGTACAATTTGAAGACTTCTAAATGCTACCATCGACTTCGTAGTGGTCGATTACGCCTAAAAACTATCCTGATTGGCAAATTAACTTCAAAATCGGGTAAAAGTCCCAGGCGGCAACTCTAGCCATATAGCCTATATGATATAGGACGTTTTCTCCGAAAAACCCGTCCGTCAGGGGATAAACGTCTTTCAAGGGATAAGCGCCCCCATAAGGTCAATTAGTAAGTTATGAAGGAAATTGCAGTAAACTAACCCAAATAAGGGGCGATGTATACTTTATGACGTTTTCTGCGGAAAACCGCGATGCCGTTAAAAATATTATCAGACGTGAATACATCCCAAAACGAATGTACTTTAGATTTTGTTTTTTAATCCAAAATTATTTAGATTATTAAATCTAAATATCTGGGGATGGTTAAATAAGGGTCGGGTGCTTAATAAGGGACGGTTTTTCATTTTAGTAAACCGCCCCTTATTAAGCCTTTTCCCTGTAAATGTTTTTCGCATAATCTTAACAGGACCGGAACGTGTCCGTCAAAACTTCTTGTCCGGGAACAACTGTTGGTAATCGAATTTAACCTTTTCAACGATATCGTGTACGTTGATGATCAGGATAAAGAATACATTTGGTGTGTTATTGAGAGTTTGAAGGACAGTGATGTTGACAAAAGGAAGGCTTCAAATCAACATGTTAACCTTACGGCACATATTACAAACATGATATAAGAACGTCCTAATGAGGCGTTATTTCCGGTTACGAAAATTAAACCAAATTTCGCATAATACTGTAATTTACAGTATGTGCCAGAAACAAATACAGTCATTACTTTCAATACGGACGTCTTTAATTCTTTTTTAACAAAAAATAATGTAAAAAAAATGGAAAAGCCGATGAGATGTATAAATGGGCAAAAAATTTTTTCCACATTATATAAAAGTGGCGCCCAGCGGAATGCCCATTTTGCACCTCTTTTGCTCTGAAGCACCAAAACTGGCAAACTTTTCATTATTATTTTTGGCATGGTTGGATCCAGGAGGAAAAACTACGTCGGATAGGATGGTTTTTAGAAAAACAAATGTCCGAGTCTCGGAAAATTCTGAAATGTCTCATTTTATAAATTACAAATTATTGAACATTTTTCACAAGTTGGCTAAACAGTCATCATATTTAATTGAATAAGCGCACATAAGTTAAATTTAGCAAATTTCAAGCTAAAAACAGATTTTTGGAGTTACTTCTGTCGGGGATCCCTGATGATGCTGAGGGACCCGAAATGACCATCAAGGGTGTTTGGGCACATATTGGTTACGTTGGACATGATTTTCTCGGATTTTTGGTTAAACGGTGCAGTTTTGAGGAACAGATCGAAAAAATTCAGTCGATTCGAGAACAACTGCATTTGACGACAAGTGAGAAAATTTATTTTCGGACGCATCGAAATTTTATTGAAAATCACGAATGGCTCGGCTTTCGCCAAATTCCCGATGAGTCTGAAACGTGTTCGGATTATTCAGCACATTCTGAGCCTTATGAAGATCCGTTTGTTAGACTGGACCATGTAAAAAGGAACGATTATAAAATCTCAATATTATTTAAGCATTATTCAGCGGTTTGCTGGTATATTTGTTTGACCAATCACAAGACCGATTATCCCATAAATCTAGTTTGTGATTGGCTTATACTTAACTGGCAATTATTATCTGTAAATCACAACGTTGGATAATTTTTACTAACTACTCAGCATTTTACATGAATTTCCGCCGTTTTTTCTTTTGTATTTTCTAGATAACCAAACTCGAGTTTTTTTCGCACGTCAAAAACTCCAATATTGCCGTCTAGAAAATGCGGGAGAAAAGAGGGCGGAAATTCATGTGAAACGCCGAGTAGTATCTCCCATAATTTTTTTTCATAAAAAGGTTTTTTGGGGTCATAAATTATGACTCATAATTAATCATTTCGGAAATTGAAAGAGACTTAAACGGCCTAGTACATTCATGATAAGTCTTATCGAGGTTGTTGGGTAGATTAGTGTTTTTTATAGATTTTCAGAAATAACACATAATAATCTTATGAATAAGTTTTCGTTATCTTCGTGCGGCCTTTGAAGATGAAACATTAAGTCCAGGGGAAGTACCAGAACTCATGGCTGAATCAAAATGCAGCTATGACGACAAAGAAAGGGTGTGCGCACTGTAACTCTAAAATATGGTCTTGTAACCATCCCGGCATAATGCCAATTTGTTCCTTGTGCTCGTCGGGATATAATAATTTATTGGTTGTCTAAAACGGACGAGTCCAGTTCTACTACTGGTAACCGAAATATGTATTTAAAAGAGTTGAAAATTTGAAGACAAATTACTTTTCGAAAATTTTCAAAAAAAGACTCCCGTTGGGAATTTTGAAAAAACGTTTTCTTCCAATCAGGCTAAGATGGGTAATAAATTAAAGCTCGTGAATTATTGAGTGTAGATATTTATTTATATTCGAATTCTTCAACATGCTGTTTTTGCCCATTTTGCCCCTAGGAGTTAAGGGTAAGAATTTTTCGTGATAACATTGGAATGGAAGATGCCGAATAAAAGATGAATCGCAAACTTTGAAACTGATCTGACGAGCCGCAATTTTAACCGCGGGGACCCTACCCAAACTTACCCAAATTTCCAAAATTGGGTTGTACATCCTATCTAAAGATTTTACGCGATTCAAGGACGAGCTCAAGTTCACGTGTTGCTATCACGAAGCTGGATTCATTCTAAAGGAAATGAGTCAGTCATTCGATGACGTCTTTAGACACTCAAAAATTTTGCCGCCAATTATGTATGCAAAATATTTTCAAAATATGCAAGCATGCAAAATTCCAAAAATGGACAAGGGACAGGACCGGGTCCGATTTATTGATATTTATTTTTCAAATCTACCTTTTTTGGTTTAAAAGCCTGCGAAGGGGGCAAGCTGGTGTAGGGGTGTGATATGATTGGGGGAAATCAAAACGCGTAGGTTACATCATACATCGTAATACTGATGAGCTTCTACCTCCATTTTTTCATATTCTATTTTTATTTGAGATAATAGTACATATTGCATCTTTTTATATCCACATCTTATTATAAATAACCGTTTAACCCGCACTATAGGTGATAGACAAGTCGATTTCAACCCTTTGGGTTCGTTATGTTGAAGAATTCACGGAGCAAGAATCATTTCCGGAGTGTTGCGCAATCGGTTTCATGCGCAATTCAACCACATTCGCTTTCGTGTTCTGCTTTGAGGATGACCTGCGCTTTCGAAAGTCGGACAATTTTGATTTTCGCTATTTTGGCCGGTACCTACTCGAACACGAACTGATGCGCTGGAAGTAGGGTGTCCGAATTAAATTGAAATTTTACGAAGGAATAAACTGATCGTGCAGTTTGAGTAAAACCTATAATGTTTATAAATTATACGGATTTAAAAAAAATACTTGACCTTATAACCAAAAAAAAAATAATTTTTTTCTGGCTAAAAAAAGTTCTACAAGATATGATTCTATAGGAAAATTTCTTAAAAGACATGAGTTCTATTGAGAAAAATTTTCACATATAAAATTTAAAAAAAAACAGGTCTTTTATGTTGAAAACATTTAGGGGTCATAATGGATGACCTTATAACCGACAACGGTTGAAGTAATCACATTGCTTATTATATTAAAGTATTGCCTTAAATGATTCCTTACAGTGGTTTTACAATGGATGTTTGGTTTTGTAGTATCAGTTTGGACACCTTAGCTTTAAGCCAATCAGAAGGCTCAACGGCACTTATGAGCGCATCATGCAGCTCATGAACTTCGATGAAGGCCAACCGGGAAGTGTGTTGTATGAAGTTAAGGATCCGGACATTATCAGTCTGGAAAAAGAAAACAAAAACTTAAAATTCGCATTGGACGAGGCTAACCACTCAGTGAAACAGATAAGTGAAATTTTTGCAAACACAAAAGATGAAAATCAATCACGAAATTCATATTTGATGGGTATTTTGCAAAAACAGGAAGAGGAACTACGCACACAGGAACAGGGTTCATCCAAAGCAAACATAAAATATATTAAGGGAGTGTAAAGGTGCTATTACATGACAATGCAGCTTCGCAAAGCCATACAAAAAAGTATGCCACGACCGTGGATCGAACACGGGACCTTCAGATCTTCAGTCTGACGCTCTCCCATCTGAGCTATCGCGGCTTGACATTTCCTCTCTTTGATCATTTTCAACCAATAACTTTCGCAAATAAATTTTAAAATAATAATTGATGATTATGATCAAAACATTTGCCCCGGAAATTGTAATTAATCATAAAATCTCAAGCCGCGATAGCTCAGATGGGAGAGCGTCAGACTGAAGATCTGAAGGTCCCGTGTTCGATCCACGGTCGTGGCATACTTTTTTTCCGTCGGACAATTTCTGAGTTTTTACTGTTCCAAATTATATTTTTTATTTATCATGGTAACGACTTCAATCGTGAAAATGAGCATGTTTGTAGGAATTGTATTGAGATG
>SCLG01000035.1:257573-281184 GCA_004367875.1 Oikopleura albicans
TTTTTTTAAATTACCTTTCTAAATATTGGCAAATATTTCTTTCCAAACATGTTTTTTATTTAGATTTTTCTCTAGGCGATAAAATGGCCATTGGGTGACAATTAGGCACAATTGTTTTGTATTCAGAAACTCGTAGAAAATCGGGCGTGCTTCATTCAAGTGCTTTTATTCGAAAGGAGGAGCTTCTTTCTCAAGTTTAAGACTGATTTACCCTCAATATTTATAATTAACAAACTGTTGTAGACTAGTGCTTGTTTGCCCGCGGGCCAAAACAGATTTTTTAGAAAAAAAACACCAGAAAGATATTTTGGAAAAATACCGGCCTTAAATTAAGCCTTTAGGCTTTAGAGTATTAAAAAAGTTTATAACCTACAATATAAAAACCTTGTTTCAAATCGTATTTTTTCTCAAAAAAACGACCTTTTAAGTAAGAAATGGTTTAAAAGCGAAAAGTTCTACTTTAACATTGAATTATTTTTTTGTCATATAATCGCCAACCCTCCAGGGCGACTTGAACTTGATAAAAAAACTGAAGATTGGGCCGCCCATCAGTTGAACAGCGTTGGTGGTATTGATTTTATTTTTTCGGTCAAATGTTCTGATTACAAAGGCGCTCATTTCTATGTAGGATTTTTTTTCGTCCGAAATCTAGAGCAAAGAATATCTCGAAAAATCTCTCAAAATTGAAAAATCATCTAACTTCGTGACCTTGAAATTTCATTAACAAGAAATGATATTGCTAAAAACCTACATGCGATTGGACACAAAAAGTTTCTTCATAATATCTCACACAAAGTAAATCAATAGCATGAACAGTACTAAAATGATGGACTTGGTTTCAAACAATTTCAAGGAGAAATTCAAACTTTATTGAGTAAAATGTGTCATGCGTTGTGATTCCTTTAGATATTTGGATTCAAATTGTTTTACCATTTCGCGGATCACTGTAGACTACCATAATATACAAGTTAGACATTGACATACATGTAAAGAATATTAATTTTTGAAAAATTGGTTGAGCAGTTTTGTGAATTCGAATTTGTATCGTAATTTTGAAAAATCGAAATTTCTAAGGTTTGATGGCCTAATGAACTTGACCAGGCTTGATAATATTAGCTAACACCTTAAAGTTTAATAAAAACGTCAAATGTGTGACAAAAATGAACTCAACTGGTTTTCGGGTTCAGTTTGTAAACAAATCGACTGACACGTCCTTAAAATCGGATGGGCCTAACAATTTTTCTGCGCAAATATTATCGAGTATATTCTAGAAAAATCACGTTGCTGATGCTACTATTTCTTGTACCCCATATCCCAAATGGCCGTTCTTTCTATAAGCACCGTTACAACTTTAAGAGCGCCCCTGATTTTTTTCTAGAAAGGGCCTGTATATAGACGAACCTCACTATGACGTAAAATCGATACCATGGGTAACCATTCGTAAAATCTGTTTTTTGAAGACATAAAAATGTTTTTTTAATTAGGTCATTTATTTTTTCTGCATATATCATATCATATATCATAAATATCAAATGCCGGAAGGACCCGAAATAATGCAGCAGCATACCTCAATATATCTGTGAATATCGCTTACAAACTGCATTTCGAAAATTTTTTATATGAGAAATGATAAATTTGTTAAACTACGTGAACAGATTACCGAAAAAATAAATTTGATTTTAATAAAAATTTATTACCGCAAACATTTATTCTTCTAATGGTTGTAATCGAGAACTTGTTGGTTTAACCCAGAGACACAATTGGGCCAAACAGATTTTGAAGTATTGGGCACAAACGTGGGTATGTGGCGGAGTTTTACCATTAAAAGCTATGAAATGATCAGAGTTTCAACTATTGATACAACCCCTGCGCTGTTATGTTGTCACCCGTTTTCTTGTGGATTGTTTGCATTCGAAAGTTACAAGATCTTGCAAGATAACAGCGCAGGGGCACTAAGTGCCGTCCTCTTAAGTGCCGTCTCCCTCTTAAGTGCCGCGTTTTTTTCGATTTGAAAAACCACTCCTAAAGTGCCGCATTTTTTTTTTTCGATTAAAAAAAAGTACTCCTTTGTGTCACTTTTTGAGTTTGATTTTCTTGTATCTTATATACAAAAGTATTGCTATGTTCTTTAGTTTAGAAATGAAAATATTCAAGATAATGTTTGGGAAAAACACAAAAAAAAAATTATTCGGGAAAACGTCCCTCGGAGAAAACGTCTTTCGGGGAAAGTTCAAAAATGGGTTTTTGAAGAATACGGTTTTCGGAGGAAAGTCAAAAGCGTCTTTTAAAACAGCTGCTCTCAATTCGCCCCTGGTCCACTATTGTGGTTTCTTCGGGAAAATATTTTTCGAGGAAAAGTTTCTTGAGAAAATGTCAAGAAAAAGTTTTACGGTTTATGTTCCCCGAAAAATTTTCCGAAAACCGTGCTGGCTCAAAAAAGACTACCTAATCGTCAATCACCATTTTTTGAAAATAACAATGAACACAAATGAATCAACAACTCGTTTTCAAGCTTAAAAAACAAATAAATATGAGCAAAAAAATTGTTTTTTTAATGAAAAATGTCCCATGGAGGCGACCCCTTCTTAAGTGCCGCGTTTTTGGCGACTCGAGTGCGGCACTTAAGAGGGGGAGGGCTGTATACATATTTATGATGAGTTATTCATATGTAGTCCTTTCATTTGAGCCTAGAGTCTAGGCCCTGGAATATACACGAAAAAAAACTGATGTTTTTCCAAAATATCTAAAATATTGCAAAATTTTCCAAAAAGATACAAAACTAAAATCAATTTTTTAATATTCTAGGGCCATTTCACCGAATAGCTTATTCCCCAAAACACGTTTTGTCCAAATAAAATTTTCTTCCAAAAACCTAATAAGTGATAATGAAAATCAAAAAAAATCTTATATTAGATACTTTATCTGAAAATGTTTTCTCCGAAAATTTCGTTCTTGTATTTTCTCCGAAATACTTTTTCTGGCATGTGCTCGAAAAACGGGAAAGCCGCAAATATATAGTACGTACCGGTGATGATGAACTTGTATATCCATCGGAACTGGTTGTATCACATCGGTAGCGATAAAATCTCTCCTGCTGGTTTCCCATCCCTTTCATAACGGAATAATATATGTTTCTGTTTTGTGTTAATAATTGGGCAATAAGTCTGTCTCGGCGCCCCAAGTGTGAAAAATGGGGGATATTAGGCGAAAGAGTCGAACTTATCGACCATGATTCTGTCGTGGATAAAATTATCACAAACGTCATAACATTAATCAAACGTGAAATTATAAAATAAAAATATGTAGACGAAATATTTAAGATATGCACATTTAACTCTGAGGTATATCTAGGACTGTTGGTTTACTCTATACCAAGTACAAACTCAATTTATTGTTATACACAGGCTAACCAGTTAACCGGCTACGTTCAGTTAACTGGCAGTTTTTTGGCAAATTTTTTCCAGCGAAAACGCCTACAGGATTACCACTTAACCAGCAGCTTTTTTTCAATTTTTGCTTTACACTTTCTTTACTGTTCCTTAAATTCTTATATTTGAATTTCTTAATTTTTAATGGTTATTTACACAAGAAGCGCCGTTAACAGGCGGCTTTGGCCTACCTTTTTTCCGTTACTGGTGTGGGTAACGAGTTTGTCACCGAGCTGAACGGGACTCGTCGTCTATTGACGAGTACCATAAATCAATATACGACGGTGACAAACTCATTACCCACACCAGTACCAGGCAGTTTTTTTTATAATTTTCCGTTAAATTATTTCATGTTTTTGAATTGTGGGTCACATTGCCGTTTTTGGCCAAAACACATATTATCTAATTGTATTCGTTTTGTTTGTTTTTTGCTTTAACGTTTCTACACATTGAAGATTTAATTGATAAAAAATGCCCGGCCATAAGGGATCCGGGACTGTATGTAAACCGATATTTTGCCGGTTATCAATTGGTGTCTCTGCCCAGTAAAATAACTTAGTATATGTTTAGATTGAAAATAATTTATTTAAATTCACCCCTTCCTTCATCTTCACAGAACGTAATGAAGTGTGTCAATATATGACGATCTGGTTGGTTAACCAGCACAAAATACAACCAGATCAACACCAATTAACGGTTTCTCTAATGATTTTTTCCGTCGAAATTCGATTAAAACTAATAAAATTCCGCTCCTTCGGTTTGAATCTCTTTGACAAAATTATTGTTCGAGTTGATATTTCTGCCCGGGGCCAATTCCTCCGTCTTTTCACATTTTTTCCAACAATTAGGCAAAAATCACTCAAAAGGGCAAAATAAAAAAGTTACAAATAGTCCCGCGTTTTTAACTCTCAAGAGGATAATAGCTATATTTCAATTGCATTGATAGTTATTTTGATATTGGTCGAGTTGCAACGTCTATTTTGATCGATTTTTGTCACCGAGACGGCGACAGAAAAGAGGAGGGAAAAACGAGTCGTCAATGAATCCATTTGGAAAATAGAACGTTGCGATTTGGTCAAGTTCAAATATGCATAATTTCGCCTCTTTATTCTGGAAATAAGGGTATTATTTATTAACCCCAATCTATGATCAAGATTATTTCGGATGGTGCAGCGAAATAGAGAATTCGGAGAAATAATTCAATTTTTACATTTCATCAACTCGACGACGCCCTAGTTAATGTCTTGAGCACGATTAACAGATGAGTGCATACAGAAAGGGTCAACTTTCATTTCCTGAGCCCTGATAGAGTCAAATTTCATAATTTAACTTTTTTTGGCGTTTGTTGGTGGAATATAAGATGTATGTTCCGCGAGAAACATATATTATATCATATACTGTATATATACTGTCATATACTTTATACTTTTTTGCAAAAAAACGTTCAAAAGTTTTATTATGTAACATACCCCCATGCGAAGTTATCTTCATAGAAAATTAGACTGATTACTGCGCAGGGGTCCCATAACTGCGCAGTACTTGGCATATATCGATGTGTGTTCGTTCAAATTTTTTCGAGAAAAAATGGGCCGATAAACGGACAAGAAAAATCGACACGATAACTACGTACAGGGGGTCTCATATTAAGGGACACCAAATTAAGGGACATCTTTACCAAAAAAATTCAAATTAAGGCACGCTTTTTTTTCGAAAAAAAGGGTCAAAAAGTTCAAATTAAGGGACAAAATTCAAATTAAGAGACAAAAGTGGACTTTTGTCAAAAATAGCAAACCGTCCCTTAATGTGAGAGCCCCCTATATATACATTTCGTAAAACATGGTACATATAACATATGCATTGTAAAAATAATTAGAAACTCCTAAAAGTGTCCCTTTTCAATGAAAATATCATTGCTCCAAATAAGGGTCGCTTACTTTAACTTTAAATTCTGGTTAATTTTCATCAACCGCTTCAAACATACAAATTGTAAATCTAACTTTTTAATAAAACAAATGTAGAACTTTTAGGTGGAATTTGCTGAAACACTTTTAACACTCGCAATAGCACTTATATTGAGTCTTTATTTATTTTAAATTAATCAAGTGGACATAAAATCGTTAGAATCAGAAGATGACGGTTAACTGTTTTGTAAGACAAATCTAGATTTGAAAACCTGATGGTCGATTGCGAAGAGACTCTAATTCAATAAAAGGTCAGTTATCGAATCAGTCTAATTTGTCGAAAAGTATTTTGATGTCAGGGTCATAATCAGATATTGCTTACCGCTCGTCAAAAACAAAATAATTAAGTTAAAAGTTTCCCAGAATAATTGAGATTTCGCCGCCCACAAAAGTAAGCTTAACTATCATGGTCCGTTCTGGCCACATCTGGCCAGATGGCTTGTTTGTTCGAATACCACTGCCCGCTATAAATTGCTCTAAATTTGTGCAGTGCGAAATAATCTAACGGATGTCTAGTCTAGATTAATATAAAAATAGACATTCGTACAATCTATGACAAAAACACTCGGCTAGCATAATAAGGGATCTAATGATTTATTATGCTTAACCTTCAAACACATATTGCGGAAGATTGTCCGCATGGGTACATTATATGCCGCATATAGAAGACGTTTTTGAGCGTTTCATTTCATTAAATGTAACGGCAGTGAAAACCAACATAGAATAACCAAATTTCAATAAACAAATTTTTCAGCGGGGCTCAGCTTAAGATTCGGGGGTCCCGTAATGCGATTTTTCTTATCAGTGGATCATGCTTTATCATCTGGTACTATTTTTTTTTGTTTTTTGGAGACCCTCGAAAAAGCTTGGGGCAGCCTAGTGCCAACTAAAAATTTCGTTTGCTGGGCTCGTTGCACTTGAAACTTTCAAAGCGAGCCAATTGTGCCGAGCCCTGATTCGGACAAGAAACCCGTAATGATTTTTTTTTCTGTTCGTAGACAAGTACGGAATATGGGAAATGATTTAATTGTAATGATTTCATTTCTGGACAGATTTGTGTCTTTGACAAAATTAACAATAAAATATCCAATTTTCGAAATTATACCTTCGAGAGTCATTTATCACTCCCAGATTTTTTGGACTCGAGCCATTCTCTATCGGCCCAAGGTGAGAAATTATTAGGCGCCGCAAAATTGACATATTTACTCCGCCAATTAAAATGATAGAAAAGTGCTAAAGACTCGGAAGTATTTTTCAAATAGCACAATTCGGAGGCGGTACTTGAAGATTCAAGTTGATTAAATTCAAATCTTTAAAAAAAACATGCTCCAAAATTTTCAATTTCTAACTCCCCGGCGCCTCACCTGTGGGGTGTTATGAGGTATGTAACATCGTTTGTTTTAGGATAAGTTTCAAAATTGAAAAAATACGATTAAAATTTCGTAAAATTGCGTTAAAATGGTCAATATTCCCTAATAACCAGTCATTTTCATTCCGTGAAATTCCGTTAAAATAATAGTTTTCGTTACGATGTCCATTCACTATCCATTCTAATGGAACAGTCAGATTTATTTTTCGGTAATTTTCGGCAGATATAGAAATATGAATGCGATGAATTTGACGTTTATAGTATAATTGCGCGATTAAATAAAACGACGTTGACATTTTATTTCAGTTTTTTTAATTGAATAAAGTGGAATTGACCGTGGTGCCATCAATGGCGTCTTTTTCCCAAATCTGTGGCCATTGATTTTGAAAAACACTCGTTTTTTTATTCGAGTCAAATGACCAAAAATAATTAACTCCTACATGCTCAGTAATCCATTGTTAAGGATGCGAAATGTTAATTAAGTAGTGAAAATCTAATTAATTACTCGAAATGTTTTTTTTTNTTTTTTTTTGCGTTGCGTATTCTATTTTTGGACGCTTTAAAAATGTCTTCGTCTCGACAGTCGTGTAATTTATTTACACTTGGGTCCGGTTATAAACCGATTATAACTATAATATGAATAAATCCATCAAAAAAATAACTTTTAACTCGTGTGAACCGGCGATAATATGTTTAGTGGAACCGAACGTGTCACGCGGCAATTTTATTACAGGGTTATTTACTGCGTTAAACAGACTTGACCTTAAATACATTAAATTTCTTGACCTTTAAACAGCCCAAAACATAAAACAAGACATGTTTTTAACCTAAAAATATGGCTTTTTTGGACTTCGGCTCTAAAAAACGAAAAACATAAATTTATATTGACGAAAAAACTTACTTGACCTTGGTGCGAAAAAATGAGCCTTATAAAAAATGAGGCCTTATAATTTATAAACAACCCCACTGTATATATTTTTCTATTCATTTTATTGTTTTGCTGGTTGCCAAAAATATTTTTAATATGGTATTTTTAACTGGTTATTTTTACAAATAAATCCCCGATAGAAAAAAACCGACATACACCTTACTTCCAATACGGACGTTTTTTAGTCTAGAAAATAGCGTCCGTATTGGGGTGAATTGTCATAGAGTGTCCATTTTTCGACTGTTTCGGTTACATTTTTTCACAAAAAGCGTCCGTATTGGAAGCAATCGTCCCTATTGAGAGTAAGGACTTAATAAAAATCCCGTAAAAAAGCAATTCTTGATACAAAAGCAATCTCGGACGGTATAATCAGAATGAAATATTATTTTTAAATCATGAAAAATGAGAAACTAAAAAGTTGGACAAATTTTACTGATAAAAAAACATAAATTGGATACATTCCAATCTCGAACATTCTTGTTACTTGCTAAAAAGCGCATCTCGGGAAATGGGTTACTGTACATCTGGTTGTTTAATCAAATGTAAAACATATGATTAGTTCAAAGTTTGAACTTCAAACATTTTAAATTCCCGAAACTTTCGAACATAACATATAAAGTAACTTTAAACTTAACTCCTCCGTTTATTCTGATCTAAAAATTGCCAAATGTGCGCGTTTTAGAAACGGAAATTTTAAGGACCTTTTTAACTGGTAACTGGCCAGTTTTTGAAACAAAAAAATAGTGGCCGGTTAACGGCGCATCCTGTTTATACATTATAAAAATAATTCATTTTTAGAATGCGCCTAATTTTGCTTAACAGGATTTGATTGTCAGAATTATGACGTCTTTGACCACAGTGATCCTATTTTTATGAAATAATTTTCTCCACTTTTTTCTACCTGTCGGAATGTAAAAAAGCCAACATTTAAGATCATCTCAATGCTGGCTTTTTTACATTCCGACACTTAGAAAAAAGTGTTGAAAATTATTTATCAAAAATAGGATCACTGTGCTCAGAGACTTCATAATTCTGACAATAAAATCCCGTTAAGGCCCGAGATGCCACTCAATGCGCTAAAACACGCGAATGTTGCGCAAGGGTTAAAATGATTAGCTCATCTGTTTCAATTCTGGTTTTGTTAAAAAATGGATCGTGATGAGATCAAACATCCGTTAACGGAAACCACTTCTATTCATTGCCCATCAAAAGAGAAGTTTTTTGTCAAAAGAGAACTAAAAACTGTATGTGGTCACTTCTTTACAATTTTTATTACCATCACATATTTTAACACGCGTTTCTATTAATTCAATTTGGCAAATTGGACCCTGTTTGCATTCATTAACCCCTAGACTGTATGCTCTAGATTTATATTTACAATGTATTACAAACTCTCTTGGCGGCCTGCAGTAATAGCCTATTACTACAGGCCGTTAGAACTTTTTGTAATATCTTTTGTAAATAAAAATCAACAACACATAGTCTTAATAGTACACCAGTATGCAGCATACTGTATGCTAATAGTTGTCTGGATATCGAGATATGACCAGTGAAAACCCCCGTCGATAGCGTTTGTCACATCTTCGGAACACTGGCTATGATTACCTGCGATAAAAACCGGCGGATCATTTTTCACTATCTAGAAATTTTTTTTTTCACATGAAGAATCGCTGCACGTGATGCTTTCTAGAATAACAACGGTCGACAATTTTTACCGCACACATCCGGTATATTTTTTTTAGCTAAAAATCTAGAGCAAAATTCTGAAACTACTTTTATTGGAGGTTTATAATTACTCAAACGTGGGCTACTTGTGGGTAACAAAAAGGAGGAAGAACAAGCGAGATGTTTTAACGGGTGGGACTGTATTATTCGTAGATAAAGCGCGTGTAAGGTCAAAGCGAACCGAACCAAAAACACCTCAAAGAGACATTACGCATCTTTTAAATATAAAAATTATAACAAGATTGCCTCCAGTCATTTATTTATTTTTTTTTATTTACGTAGGTTCGGTTCGCTTTGAACTTACACGCGCTTTACAAACTTTTCATACAAAAACATTTTTATTACACATTTATTTGTAATAAAATTTTCTATGTAAAAAAAATGTTTTTGAATGAAAAATTTGTATCTACTCGTAATACAGTCCGACCCCTTTTAAAATTTTGTTTTTCCGGTTTTTTGTATGAATTAAATATTGTTCCGATAATCGTTCGTGGGATAAAAAATAGAAAATTTCAATATTAATAAATCTCGGTTTTCCATGCTGAATAAGCGGTGAATATAACAACCCCCGCGGGGCCCCGGAGTTTTCGTTATTTACGAACGTGATTTTGTAGCCCTAATAAAAAAATGGCCAATTGTTGGAAAAAACGGTTTCCTTTTGAAGTTCATTTTCATTTGGAATATACAAAACGACTTGTTTCTCTTCTTTCTTTTCTTCATGACTCATCTAGTCCCAAATCTCTCTAAATGTGCAGAAAAAACACACTTTCCAACCAATCTTCGTTTTCTTCAATATCTCTCTTTTTTTTCAACCTTTGCAAAAAAAATTCTCGCGTTTTTTCATTTTATTTATTTTTTTCGAGCAAAAAAGAAATAAAAAATAAAGAGAATAATTTAGCAAAAAAAAAAATAAAACGAGAAATATCCGATCAAATATTGCGGGTCACGTGCGAGTTCCGCACCCAAAATAGGTTCATTTGATTGGTCAACTTTCTTTTTACTTTCCCACCGTAAAAAAACTAGAAAGTAATTGATAAAAAAAAAATTAATATTTTATTTTTTTTAGTTTTTCTTTATTAATTCTTTCCGATCTGGGCGAGAAAATAGCAGAACGCGTCGTGAATGTGATCGAGAGAGAAANTATTCCAAAACGGTTTTTTTATTCCAAATCTCTAATATTCCAAAACGACATATTCGAAAACGGTACGCCTCAAAAGTTTTAGTGGACACCCCCGTATTCCAAATCTCTATTTTTATTCCAAATCTCCAATATTCCAAAACGACATATTCCAAAACGGGGTTAACCCAAAAAACTTAGGCCTTATAATTTATAAACAACCCCACTGTATATATTTTTCTATTCATTTTATTGTTTTGCTGGTTGTAAAAATATTTTTAATATGGTATTTTTAACTGGTTATTTTTACAAATAAATCCCCGATAGAAAAAACCGACATACAGGCCTTACTTCCAATACGGACATTTTTTAGTCTAGGAAATAGCGTCCGTATTGGGTGAATTGTCATAAAGTGTCCATTTTTCGACTGTTTCGGTAACATTTTTTCACAAAAAGCGTCCATATTGGAAGCAATCGTCCGTATTGAGAGTAATGACTTAAAAAAAATCCCGTAAAAAAGCAATTATTGATACAAAAGCAATCTCGGACGGTGTAATCAGAATGAAATATCATTTTTAAATCATGAAAAATGAGAAACTAAAAAGTTGGACAAATTTTATTGATAAAAAACATAAATTGGATACATTCCAATCTCGAACATTCTTGTTACTTGCTAAAAAGCGCATCTCGGCAAATGGGTTACTGTACATCTGGTTGTTTAATCAAATGTAAAACATATGATTAGTTCAAACATTTTAAATTCCCGAAACTTTCGAACATAAAATAGAAAGTAACTTTAAACTTAACTCTGCCGCTTATTCTGATCTAAAAATTACCAAATGTGCGCGTTTTAGAAATGGAAATTTTAAGGACCTTTTTATCTGGTAACTGGCCAGCTTTTGAAAAAAAAATTAGTGGCCGGTTAACGGTGCATCCTGTTTATAAATTATAAAAAACAAGTCATTATTAGAATGCGCCTAATTTTGCTTAACGGAATTATGACGTCTTTGAGCTCAGTGATGCTATTTTTATGAAATAATTTTCACCACTTTTTTCTACCTGTCGGAATGTAAAAAAAGCCAACATTTAAGATCAACTCAATGTTGGCCTTTTTTTACATTCCGACAGGTAGAAAAAAGTGGTGAAAATTATTTCTCAAAAATAGGATCACTGTGCTCAGAGACTTGATAATTCTGACAATAAAATCCCGTTAAGGCCCGAGATGACCCTCAACGCGCTAAAACACGCGAATGTTGCACAAGGGTTAAAATGATTAGCTCATCTGTTTCAATTCTGGTTTTGTTAAAAAATGGATCGTGATGAGATCAAACATCCGTTAACGGAAACCACTTCTATTCATTGCCCATCAAAAGAGAAGTTTTTTGTCAAAAGAGAACTAAAAACTGTATGTGGTCACTTCTTTACAATTTTTATTACCATCACATATTTTAACACGCGTTTCTATTAATTCAATTTGGCAAGTTGGACCCTGTTTGCATTCATTAACCCCTAGACTCTATGCTCTAGATTTATATTTACAAAGTATTACAAACTCTGTTGGCGGCCTGCAGTAATAGCCTATTACTACAGGCCGTTAGAACAGTTTGTAATATCTTTTGTAAATAAAAATCAACAACACATAGTCTTAACAATAGACCAGTACGCTAATAGTTGTCTGGATATCGAGATATGACCAGTGTTCGGAAAACCCCCGTCGGTAGCGTTTTTTTTAGGTGGAAATTTTTTTGTTTGTCACATTTTCGGAACACTGGCTATGATTACCTGCGATAAAAACCGGCGGATCATTTTCACTATCTAGAATTATTTTTTCACATGAAGAATTGCTGCACGTGATGCTTTCTAGAATAACAACGGTCGACAATTTTTTACCGCACACATCCGGTACACCAGATGTACCTTTATCTTGAGAAAGTTTGGGGCTAAATTGAACCAAGATAACGGAAAATAGGGTCATGTTACCAAGATAACGGTACATTGTGTCGGCGTATGGTTGAAAATACGTAGGCGAATCCAAGATAATGGAAATACGTAGGTGGAAAACTTTCGTCAAAATGAACCAAGATAATGGAAAATAGGCTCAAATTACCAAGATAAAGGTACAGAAGATAAGGGTACATCTGGTGTATATTTTTTTTGGCTAAAAATCTAGAGAAAAAATTGTGAAACTACTTTTATTGGAGGTTTAGTTTTCATCTTTTATTTTTTTACCATAATTACTCAAACGTGGGCTACTTGTTCTACAATTATAATAGTAAAAACGGATTATCTGGGTAAAAAAAAGGAAGAAGAACAAGCGAGATGTTTAAGGGTGGTCTGCTCGATTTGTTTACAACTCAACATCATTTTTTTTATTACACCGTATTGAATATATATAGTTTTCTTCAGATTATCTGTAAAGGTTTAGTGAATGAGTTCAAGTGCAAAAAAATAAGTTAATTCACGAATTCTAGAAATTTTGAGCATTTCAAAATTTCAAATTTTTCGATAAACTGGGAAATCACTCGCACGATTGCTATTTGCTAAAATTTGTTTGTGTTCTTCTTTTAATTTAATTTGTCTTTTATCGTCATAACCAGTCTTCGGGGTAACTCCACAGTAACTTTAGGGGCAGACAAGGCACGACTTGAGTGCTAACTGCACGATACATTATCATTTTTACGTAAAAATATAGTTCCAAAATGTGCCAAAAAAGTTATTTCGTAAATACGGCAACTGGTAGTTATTTGATTCTTTCTTTCTGATAATATTAAGGCCCTTCGCTTCAAAATTGTCAGAAAACATTTTGAGATTTGGTCCTGGATCACTATCATTTTTTCAACTAAAAATAGGGAAAAATACTAATTTTCGGATAATTTGAAAAATAAATTGAAAATTGAAAATGTTTTCTGACAATGTTGTAGAGTTTTTTATTTCACACTTTTTCCACAAAAAATGAAATTGATCCANAGGAATTTCATTATGAAAAATTTCACGTTTTTTCTAGGTCAGAATCCGGATACAGTTGGTGACGTAACGAGTTGACGCATAACGAGTTGACAAAGTGAAACGAGTTGACAGTTTTTGGGCGTTTTTGGGGCAAAAAAGGGGCAAAAGTGACGTAACGAGTTGACAACGTGAAACGAGTTGACAGTTTTTGACGAAAAAATCGGAAACGAAAGTGTCAACTCGTTACGTCACCAACTGTAATGTGTTTTCTGGAGAAAACATAATCCGAAAACAGTTTATCTTTTTTTTTAACCCTTGGGCGCCGAAATTTGCCCACTTCAATTTTTCTATTCTAAATAAGGTTATTGCTAGCTGAAAATGAACCAGTTAGATTTTCAGTTGAGAATTATCTTATTTATTTGCCAAGAATATTTTCAATATGCAAACATCCCCTAATGATATATATTGGTCTTGTGAACTCTGCTTTAGAGATTTATTTTCCGGACGAATTAAAACTGGGCCCTATTTTCGAGCCGCTCATAATCAGGTACGAATTTCATCTAACCCCTAAACACCCAAGTTCACAGCGAAAACCGCAGTTCATTTCGGTAATTTTTTTTTTGGCAAATCGATCTGGATAGCGGAACTAATGAGCGTGAGAGTTAAATGAATAAACAACTAAGATTTTTTTTTCCTAATGATTTTCGATGAGTTAGATTTTCATTTCACGATTATTCAACCGAAAAATGTGATTTTTTTCTTGATATTGAATTTAGACGCATGGGAAAAGATCTTTTGATTAGATTTTGCTAAATTGCGATTTTTTTAGATTTGATCTTCTCAATGATGGGTCATTGTCACTTAACCTCCAAAGTCATAAATTCTCGCACATTTTTTTTTCGCCCGCGATTTATGAGCCAGACTCACAGACAACTTTTTGTTTTAACGGAAGTCCCTTTGACCGTCAAAGTTTGACGAATCATTTAAATAAATTTACATTTCGAGGAATTGACTTTTGTGCCAAAGAACGCCGGAGGGAAAATTTCGCAAATCATTAAGACATACGTCAATTTATACGAATCAAATTTTATTTAGAGAGTGATTCTTGCCCGAAAAAAAATCAAACTTTGGTAGAAATAGCCTTCTGAACAGTTAACAAGTCTGTTATGTACTAATACTACAAATAAGGTGCATAAATCATAAAGTTTACACACATTGTTTAACACAGCGATAACTGGCTGTATAATTGACTCATCATTTGCGTCCATTCTAGGCAAAGTTCACTGCTTCCGGTTTTAACTTAAAACTTTTAACCCAGATTTTTACAATTTTAACACATTGATTATAACGAGTTTTTTAAAGACCATTTTTTAATGATTTTTTAATACTGTCTATTTTTGACATGATTTTGGAATTATTTCCCATTGACTTTTAAGGACCGGTCACTTATTTCCGGTTTTTTATAATAACATTCTCGAAATTATCGGTTTCGGCCAAATTTCAGGTGAATCGAGGCCGGGGATTCTGAATATGAAATTAGTTTTTTGAAACTGACCGATAATTAACCGGTAATTTCCGGTTTCTATAATAAAATAAGAGGCCATTCAATTATCGGAGGCCATTCAAGTTAATCGAAGCCGAGGATTCCGAATACGAAATAATTTTTTTTGAAAGGGACCGATAATTAACCGGCAATTTCCGGTTTGGAGTAAACATTTGTTTACTCATGGTGAGGCTCATACCATGAAATGTCGCCAAAACTTTTATTTTGGATGGTTTTGGCGACCATTTGGTGTCTTAGACAAGACTAGGCTATCCATTTTGTGGTCGCTTAAACCACCTAAAGTGCAAATTTTTAGTGGCCCCAAATGTTCGCCAAAATACCCTTTCCCCGGTTAATGGCGAAGCCAGTTTAGGGTAGTACAATCATTTTTGATGACTGAATAAGTGTGACGTTAATATGACGTACGTTCTAAAACACCTTGGAAAAACAAAATGATCCCGAATTGTACAAATGATTTGGTCAAATTCCAAACCATGAAGCATCTGTCTGATAATTGTATAGTCGCTCTCACCAAACAACGTATTTGATCATTTTAACTATATTTAACTGGTCAACGTTTACTGACACAGAATTAATATTATTTTGACAAATTTGACTTTTATCAAGTTTTTTTGTTTTCAAAAGCTTTTGGAATCTACTCATTAAATTCTTGACGAGGGACATAATTACGACATAATTTCCCTTGGGGTTAAAAACAATTATTTATCAAACAGAGCTTGCTCACTATTTAATATTTGTTAAATGCTTAACTTGCCGAGTCGCTAGAAATTTTTCTGATATCGATTTTACAGTCGTTTACGATCCAACTTAAGCGTAGGAATAATTCGAATTATTCCGAGGCTAATGGCCCATTAGTAAGTTACTATTAGTAAGTTACTAATGGGTTAACAAAAACACATTCAACCATTTTTTTTTTCAAAAAATTCTTAATCACGGCCAAATTTGGCCTTTTTGACGGAGGCGGGTAAACTGGCGGTAGTACCGCAAATTTTCCCGTATTTTGGTCAAAACTGGCGGTAGTTCCATTTTCAAACTGGCGGTAGTTGGAATAAATACTTTTTATGAACATTTTGATACCAGTAAGATCGGCCAATTATTAATCGTTAATAATTTATTTAACATGAAACTGGCGGTAGTTACGCGAAGCGGGTAAATTGACGGTAGTGCTGGAACTACCGCCAATTTTCTTTCATAATTGGCGGTAGAACTACCGCCAATTTACCCCCGACCTTTTTGAGTCAAAAACCGAAAATAAATTTTCAGTATTTCGCTAACTTGTGATCGGGTCAAAATTATTTATATCTACAGTTGGCCAAAGTTGGTGTCCATTATTGTCTTTCCGTATATGAACAAAAATAAATAAATTTACAGCGTAAGCTGTTATGTGACCAAATAGCCCATTGACCATAATATCTTTTTATCGAAAATTTATATATTATCCATTTTTGTCTATTAAATTATCAACACATTTTTCAATATTTTAATTTTTGACATTTGATTCATTTTAAAAGAGTCATTTAAAAAAATTATTTAAATTTTAAATGAGAATTTTAGACGCGTGAGAAGAATGTGTTTGTTGGTTTGATGCCCTCAATTGATTTTATTTTTGTATTTTTTTTCTTTGAATTCAACAAAAAGATATTTTTTGGGACCGGTGACAAGTGCAGAAAAATGTATATAATTACTGGTACGGTTTAACTGAAATTGCAGCTTTGGATTGGCTGCGAAAAATCGCGAGAGTTAAGCTTGAGCGATCAGTAAATTTCACTCTAATACTCCTTTGTGATTATTACGTCCTCAAAAGAAACATCTGTGGTTGTATAGCCGACCATTAATAATTTATCATAAATAAAATTCATTTGTAAAATTCATTGGTAAATTATTTAGTAGATTGTTAAAAATGGCGAGCGTATCGTACCCGGTTCTGCTTTTGACGATGTCGAGACTAGAGTGTCCGCAATGAGAATCGGTGGTCCGTATATGGAAAATGAATACGGTACATTTTTATATGGAAAATGAATATGGTACATTTTTAATGGGAAATTTCAATCAATACCAAGTAAAACAACTAAGATATACAGGAGAGCGCCAAGTAAGGGTAGGTTTCGTGTTTTTCGAAACCTACCCTTAATTGACGCCCACCTACCCATACTTGGCGTGCCCTTACTTGGCGTCCCCCCTGTACGTTGTAATGAGAAAACTTGTTCGTTTTTTACCAAGCTCTTTCGAAGTAGCACCATATCGACCATTTTTGGCTTTGTCGCGTTAAGGTCATTCTTCTACTTTTTCGGTTTTGACCACATTTTTTTAATCAGCGCTAAAAATAATCAAAATGTTGTCTCCTTCATTTTTCGACTACATAGCCATAAAGTAAAAAAACCCGTACATTGCGGACACCCTAGTGCAGACCCTAACAAATATTTGCTTCGTCGATTGTCGAGAACTCGACTTCCCCGGCAGTGCGTTTTTCCGGAGCGATCCTAAGAAAATGATTTTCTTGTGTCGAGAGGCGTTTGATTACGATTTAAAGGCCGGAAACTGGGCATATGCCGAAAAAATTGTCACTCATGAGATGATTCATTGGATTGACGCGACGCGAGGGGTTAATTTGGAGGTTTTGAAGGAACTTTACTGTTCGGAAATTCGCGCAGGAATTTGTTGAAAAATGGTATTGCAAAAAAAAAATACTTTGAATCACAACCATTTTTTCAAAAATCTTCCTGAGATGACTTTGGAGACATCTGGCGATTTTTTATTGGTCTAGATGGATAAGTCATGTTCGAGTACCCCGTAAAACAATCTTTTTGTTTTACCCCTACGGGTTATACGAACACTTGTGACCCACTGGAGTTAACACTTTTTGTATTTTTTTTCACTTAATACACTTATTAGTAATTTAATAATTAATAAATTAAAATTTAATTAATAAAATGAAAATAAGTATTAATAAAATAAATATAAAATAACAAAATGTATATAATAAATATTTATTAATAAGTAGTAATTTAATTATTAATAAATCAATATTTAATTATTAATAAATTAATAATATGCAGTTACAGACGCCAGCGCCGTAGGCGCGGAGCGTATGTAATTGAATTGACAAGCGCGCCTATTGGCTCATGCTTTTTTAGAGGCGCCTCCTATTGGCTAGCGTCCTTTAGCCACGCAAACAACTCCCCGCGCAGGCTGTAATAGTAACTTAAGTTATTACTGTTATACTTATTGAAAGAAATATTTACTGATTACGTTTGTCAAAATTCCTATTATGCTAAATTAACCGGTCCCATATTTTCAACAAACCTTTCAGCACTTTTATCCGGACAATGTCAAGATTATTATAATGGAAAAAACGTAGTTCTTCAAAAAATGTTTAATCAAGGTGAAAAATGTGCGAGATTGAAAGCGTTAGATTCGATGCATATTTCAACCTCTTACCAACCGACCAATCAAGAAAGCGAAAAATGTNAAACACCGGAATTGACGTATGGAGGCATCCACTAGAAGCTTACAATTTTCATTTAAATACAGATCATTAAAAATACAGATTTCTATATTGCGCCTCGAGCAAAAAAAAAATGCTAAATTGCTTCACAAAACGTTTGAGCGTATCAAGTTTAGACTTATATGAAAGGATTTTGCGGGCTGAATCCGAATATTGAACCGTGAAAGTTGTCTGATAAACCAGTTAAACGAAAAAACGTAAATAAAATTGAGTTACCATGTGTATCATCTTGTCCGACTGCCTACTTGTGCACGACTGCCTAGTTGAGCACGACTGCCTGGTTGAGCACGTTTTTCGGAAACGCAAATCGCTCAACCAGAAGGTCGGGACTGTATTATAATGGAAAAAACGTAGTTCTTCAAAAAATGTTTAATCAAGGTGAAAAATGTGCGAGATTGAAAGCGTTAGATTCGATGCATATTTCAACCTCTTACCAACCGACCAATCAAGAAAGCGAAAAATGTTTAGCCGATTCTTTCCCTTGGCCGAGCATGCCCAAAAATGAAACAGACGCCGAAGAAAAATTAAAAACTTTTATTCTTTCAGCAAATAAATGACATATATGTACAGTATATTTTTTGAATAAAACCATGAATAATATGTTTCGCGATACAGGGGGAGCGCCAAGTAAGAGAAGGTTTCGTGTTTTTCGAAACCTACCCTTTCTGGGCGCCCCTACCCTTAGTTGGCGTTGTCACGTATACCATTTTTGTATTATTTTGATCTAAGGCTAACACGGTAACTGTATAATTTATTTGAAAATATACCTATCTAAAATACGCAAATAATTAAAAAAAAGTGTGATTAGAGAACCCTAATCAACCCTTAATTGGCGTACCATTAGTTGGCGGCGAAACTGTTTTAAACTAATAGCCAAATGAAACCTACCCTTACTTGGCGCTCGCAATGATTAACTCCCAAGGGGAAACTTTGATGTGCCGGTGTAAAATATCTTCAAAGGAAAACGTTTCCTAACGAAACTAAAACCAATGCAACGCCTTATCCAGTTAAAGGCGTGGGGTTAAAATTCATGCATAAAAGGAGGTAGATATATTCCTGAAATAATGGGTAGTATCAAAAACCCGATGTTATTTTGTGACAAAATACAAAACTTTTGTCACCCGTTATCTTGTAGTTTTTCATCCGTTATTTTTTCGTTTTTTATAGGCTAGCTAGAACCCGCCATTAAGCACTACGGAGTTATATTGCAGATTTTCCCGTTGACTACGCTATCTTGCAGGGTCATCGTTGGACATTTAATAAAAGTGATACGGTATTACCGTTCTATGTTCACATAAGTTATGTGAATTGTTTTGAGCATTGTGGTTGTTTCATAAACACGCTCAAAAACAAAGTCTAAATTAAAACAACGGACAAAAAACAGTGATAGACAGGCAAAATCAAATGGACTTTGCCAGTGCATTGCACGATGTATTATATAATAGGAACGAAAAGCAGAATGAGTTAACTTTTCGATTTAATCAACCAAAAGTAAGTAAGAATTTACCAAAAGTTGAAGCCAGCAGATACAGTCCCTGTGCGAATTTTGCCCCTATTTTGCCGAAAGATGCGGCCGTAGTTGAGACATGGATAATAAATTATAGATAAAAATTATTATGATCCATAATGGATAGTTAATAATATTAACTTAATATCCTTTTTTGTTGTGTAGAGTCAAACAAACGCACAGTGCATCCAGACTGTACATTTATTTTGTATTGATTGGAAGGAGGTTAAAGTTTTGAATTAAAAAAGTGATTGGAAAAGGCGCAGTACAAGATGCATGAACCATATTGGCATCGTTTTTCTGTAGGAATAAATCGTTTTTTGTAGCAACCAATATAGAATTATAAATTACTTTAGGAATTCACGAGAAATGAAATTGTCACCATTACTACCCGCCGTGATTAACCTCGCCCGAGCAACTGATAAAGTCACCCATGCAATCTCATGCTGGGAAGCGGGTACTGCTGGATACGATGGAACGCATTTACCACAATACGCTTGGTCCGACACACCCCAGGAACCCGGACTTAGCACCGGAAATGTACCTCTGAGGTTACCTCTTCAAGATGTATATAAAATTTCTACACTCGATTCCGTGTCGAGTAATTCACATACCGATTTGTCTTTTGGAAACGATCAACGACTCCCCGGTTGTATGTACGAGATTGGCGATTGGAACTACAACGTCAATACTTATAAACAAGTACATACTATGTCCTATAGTGGTTCAAATATACCAGTTTGGTTCCATTACCATAATGCCCACGTTTTGGCCGGTGGTAACGCCAACCAACATAAGCTGGTCATGGCCAACCCAACCCACGAGGGTTTGGGCTATTTGCACTTTTTAGAATAAGGATTTTAATTGAATAATGTACAGTCCTAGGCCCATTTTGGTTTTGTCCTCGGTAATTTTGTAGTATTAAAGTGGTCAATAGCTCCTCTTAAGTTCAAAATTTAACTCGCAAGAGTTCCGACTAGATACTAACCCGTAGGGGGACATTCATACATATTGGAACAAAAAGTTTGTATGGCCGTTTTACAGCCTTTGAAAAAACGCCCAAGATTATCTCTGTTCTTTTGGGTTTATTCCCAATTTAATAAAAATGATTAGACCCGTCCATCAGCAATTTTTTTAATAAAATGTCTCGCGGGAGTTAAGGGCTACACCCGAAGCAAAATATTTACCAGAATAAAATCCTTTGACAGNCCGGCACCGATTGCTACAGTTCCAAGTTCGTCCAAAATGGTTTTGACTGGTCATTTGCGCAACTAAGTATGTCCTCCTTTCCCCACAATGATCTCGGAAGAGACTTCCGGTTTAATTTACGAATGCTCCATCATATGGGCGAGGGCGATTCGAATGGGTTCATGGACTAGGGTTGCCAAACTGTAATGAAATTTTACGGAACGGACAAAAAGCCAAGTCAATTTTTTTGAACGGACAAAAAGCCAAGCCAATCCGATTTTTTTTTTGAACGGACAAAAACCCGAGCCAAGGCAAGCCAAAAATTTTTTGGGAGGGGAAAAAGCCAAGCCAAGCCAAAATTTTTCGAGAGAGGAAAAAGCCAAGCCAAGCCTATAAAAATGGCTGGCTTTGCCGAGCCCTGATTACGGCATGTTCTATATGTACCACATCAAATTACATCTGTATGGCAAATTCATCCCACAATTTTTTTAATATTCAGTTTAGCAACCCTTTCAAAGACTCGTATTATTTTTACCGCGTCAACAAAGTTACCATTACTTTCCCCTATACAGTCTCGTGTCCATATGAGGACCAAGATGGATCTATAACTCATAAATGCATGGGCAATGCTATTGGATTAAGTATTACTGATACACGTGAGAGGCTTAACTCCAATGCATCATCCGGGGTCCCTCTTTCAGCCCACTTTAGCGAAACTCTCTTTGACCAACTCAGCATTAACCCGTCCGCGGCTTTTCACGAGGTCTGTGATGACACGCCAACTTTGGGAAAACACAAATGTGGTAACGTCTACACAGTATATGGGTAAGATATCAATAAATTAGCTTTTTTCGTTAACGTCAAAAAAGTAGAATTTAATTTGTCAGTTTTAGATGTTTGTTTTAGATGTCAGTTTTAGATGTGTCTTTTAGATGTCAGTTGTAGATGTCAGTTTTAGATGTCAGTTTTAGATGTCAGTTTTAGATGTCAGTTTTAGATTTCAGTTTTAGATGTCTGTTTTAGCCAAAAAATAAATTTTAAATATAATTTTAAAAAATGAAATTTAAAATATGCGCAAAAAGCCGATAATTCATGTGACACTCTGAATTGAATTGTTTTTTGGTCGCTAGAGTAACTAGAAGGCTAAAAATACAAAATATTATTCTACTTTTTTTTAGTTTAATGAATACATACGATGAACATGCCCAACAGCAGTTCGGTACTTACCAAGAAATCTGGTTCCACTTTAATTACAAGTATGAAAATACGATGGGCGAAGACGCTACCCCAGTTTACAATTACCGCAACAAGCTCTTCAACGCTTTCGAAGTTCAAACGGTAACCGCATCCTGTGCCACCCAACACGTGTATAATCAAAACGAATGCGGGTCAATATCGAATTTGGGCTCTAATGGGCAAACCATGTCGAAAAAGAACAGAGTCGGAAATAAAAAACAGATGAAACAATTGCAACGAACCACAACAGGAACATAAAAAAATTTTTCTATGTACTTTCCCACAATGTATTACATAGTTTTTGTATGTATTTTATAGACTATTTTTCGATTCTGTATCTATACGGTGTGGTCCAACAATTAATCAGGCAGAGCAAATTTTACACGCACTTTTAATACTGAAACAATATAAAACTGCGTGCGGAATTTTGCCCTGGCTGACTCATTGTTGGACCACACAGTACATAACTGTAATGTAAAATACAAGACTATACAAGACTTTTCGTGTGTACCAAAGTGGGTCCGTGACTTGAGGAGTTTTTATCGATTACGGGGTAAAATAGGCCACTAACATGCATTATGACTCGGCCCATAGTTTGTCAAGACATGGGGTGTCAAGATAGAAGGTAGATAACTGTATACATGTTGTTGTTACTTTATAATGAATTTTTATAAACAACTGTTCGTGAGTTAAATCGTTCAGTTTTAATTTGTCAAACAGTGTAGTACAAACAGTGTGAAATAAGAGGGTTACAAAATGACTTCAGGGGGGGGGGGGGCTTGATAAGGGACGGTTTGCGAATTTCAAAAACCGTCCCTTAAAAGGCACAACCGTCCCTTAATGAGCACAAGCGTCTCTTATCACGCTGTCCCTTAACACGCCCCCCTAAACAAAACTTTATTATAATCAGGAAAATCTATTTTTTCGTATATGGTATGGTTAACAAAAAATGGGTAGTTAGCTACCCAAAATGTGCATGACGGTTATTCAGAGCGGAACGGACAATCAAAAGTCTTTATTTATCATAATTTAATGTCACTAGCTTGTTTAAATTTGAAATGAACTTGATATCCCTTAGTGAACGTGTATTTCTTATTCCAGTTGCTTTGAGGGTAGCAGCCAATGTTAACTCTCAAT
>SCLG01000035.1:300348-315175 GCA_004367875.1 Oikopleura albicans
GTGAGGTAATTTCGCGACCATTTGTGGTCGCGAAAAAACCCATTTATGAGTTCTTTTGGTCGAGAAATGCTGTTTTGGGTGAGGTTTCGCGACCACTGTTTTTAGGTGGAAAAAATGGTCGCGAAACCATATTTTGAACAACAATTCGCGACAAAATGTGTGGAATTATGAAAAATTGGTGCATCATTTAGTATCTTGTTTATAAAGTACGTCCAAGTTCGTGATAAGCGATGTATTTTGACAGGATGAAGAATGTATACAAGTGTACATAATAGAATTAATCATATTAGCATTGACAAGAGCAAGAAGTCAAAACCGGGAGTTTAGCGTCAATCCATTTACAAGTTTTCTTTTCTGTATTGGCACAATAAAACCTAAACACAAATATGTTAGACACAAATATGTTAGACATACATTTACGACACAATTATAAGTAACCCCCGTTACAAAATCTTTCATACTAAGCGGTGCTGAATAAGGGCCTCTTGCACTAAATAATGGTTCGATGAAAATATTATTGCTCCAAATAAATTGCGGTTTCAAGATAGTTTTCCTTGAGCAATTGTCACTAATTTTTGGGTCCGTTAATGAATATGATAAATTTATATTAAACTTAAAACTCGCCCAATCCTGGGTGTGCTTGACAAGGATCGGTGAGCTAAATAAGGCCTAATAAAGATCATTTTTCAACATTTTTAACCGACCTTTGATACGCATAAATGCAGTTTGTACCTACAGACGTGAAAAATAATTAAAATTCTACATGAAATTTTTTTTCTTTAATTTACATTACATTGAAGAGATCGGTATTGTATCATATTCACGAACTTTGTTGTGCCTTAAACCGTGAACTTCTATGTTTTAAAGATCGTGCTACTATATTTTAGGCACTTAATAAATTTCTCCATTATACGAATTGATGATAACGGCGCGACATCGCATAAAACTCGCAAGTATATTATTGGCAACGCGTGTATACGTGCTTTTGGGGTAAAAATAACCACAGGTAAAATAGTATTTGTCTTTTTTCTACCCTCACCAACGGCAATGCGATGATCCAACATTTTATAATTTATGACATTGTTAAAACCTGCTTATTTTTTTTAATAAGTTGCTTAGATTTCCGTTATTCAAGAACGACTGAAACAATTGTTTCTAACTATTGAACGCATAAGTTCAATTCTACCATTTTGGTGCTAAAGTAATTGTTTTTTCGGTAAAAATTTCAAGGTCACTAAGTTAAAATTGTTTTCCATTTTTTATGTTTTTGCGAGACATTTTTTTTTTTCTAGCCATACACACAAACGGTGAAAGGTACTTTCGCGACCATTCTTGGACGCGAAAAAAAACCGTGTATGAGTACTTTCGCGACCACACATTTTGTCGCGAATTGTTGTTCAAAATATGGTTTCGCGACCAAACGGTCGCGAAATGCTATTTTTAACAAGGTTTTGCGACCATTTTTTCCCACATAAAAACAGCCGTCGCGAAACCTCGCCTAGAAACCATTTGGCGACCATTTGGTCGCGAAACCATATTTTGAACAAGGTTTTGCGACCATTTTTTCCCACATAAAAACAGCCGTCGCGAAACCTTGCCTAGAAACCATTTGGCGACCATTTGGTCGCGAAACCGTATTTTGAACAACAATTCGCGACCACACATTTAGTCGCGAAAGTACTCATAGACGGGGTTTGTTTCGCGACAACAAATGGTCGCGAAAGTACCACCGTCCACAAAAAACGGATAGAAAAAATGTATTTTATAGCGTTTTCTGTGAAGGTGCACTTCGTTAACAGTACGACCGACACCTCCTTAAAATAAGTAACGTAAAAATATAGATAATCTTATGAAAGTACCCGTTGTTATTTTAAAATTTTCACTTATTTGCATCAAAAGTGAATAATCAACCTTGTTAAAATTGTGTAAATGATTCTCTTAAAAACAATGATTTGCCCCTATCACAAACCCTATTCCTTGTCTACTCCCGCAGTTCACAACCTAAGACCCAGAAGCACCCCATGCTTGCTCAAACCTTAACAAGTTGACATATTGCGTTTCATTTTCCTTGCAAAACATGCCCGTTGGAATCGAGCAGGATTTGACTTTATCGCAGCTGCCCACTGCGAGATGCTGCGGATACCATCGCGACCCTAAATCACGAAACTTGTACGACACGGGACACGATGTCTTCTCGAATAGCCACACTCGAAGTCGATGATGAAATTTCTTTCTTAACTAAAAAAACATAATCATAAAACAAGTCTTGAAATTTTGACATTCGTTTATTTTTTTGGATATTTTATTTAAACTCCCAGGGGGAAGTGCGTGTTTATAGACACGCAACTAGTTTTTTTTCGTCGGTTTAAGGCATATAGAGGTCCCGTAGGGCAAAACGGGTATTGCTGACCCCCCTCAACTTTTCGAGAAAATTCGATTGACGGTGTTTTTTGCGTAGGTTTTTTTGCTCTAGGGGGCCCTGGTGCCCAAATCAATTTCTGAATAATCAGATCGACGTAGTTTGACAAGCAATTTTTTAAGTGTGTGTATACACACATTTTCCCCCTAAGGGTTCCCAAAAACTACTTCCCCCTGAGAGTTAACATTTAACTCCCTTGATAAGCGGACAAAATATCAGTTCCGTTTTATGTTTTATAATTTAACTTTTCCCAAGAACCCTGCAAATGATTTATGACATTGTTTAATTAATTAAGAGATAGAAAAGCGTCGTCTCTTATTAACTACTAAGTGAGTAAAAAAGCCTAATAGTACTTACTTTGACACCGTTAAAGGACAAATTACGGAATTCTTTCGTCATATGAAGTTTTCCACTGGATACGCGCGACTCCTTCAACGTTGACAGAAACGGTGAGAATTTAACTTTGGGCTTTTTATTGCTCCATTTTACTTTCGCAAGTTGAATGTCTTTCTGAATTATAGTCGTTGAAGAAAGTTTAAAAGGAAAAAGGGGCTCAATAAGGTCACGCTCAGATCGCCATTTTGTCTTTTCACTTACCATATTTTAAACAGTGTCTAATAGACACCTCGAATATATGAGAATTTGTACTATTATATTATATTATAAAGGTTATTATCCAAAATTAACATGTTATTCCTTCTACAGAACTCATGTTATATTGCGTAGGCAAAATAGCATAATCGAAAATGAGATTACGTAATTTCAAAAATGTTGCATAATAAATTAATCAAATAGTTTTCGCATTAAAGATTGTTAACNTTATTTTGAGATTCTCTTAAATTTCGCAAGAACCCTGCAAATGATTTATGACATTGTTTAATTATTTAAGAGATAAAAAAGTCTCTTATTTACTACTAAGGGAGTAAAAAAAGCCTACGAGTACTTACTTTGACACCGTTAAATGACAAATTACGGAATTCTTTCGTCATATGAAGTTTTCCACTGGATACGCGCGACTCCTTCAACGTTGACAGAAACGGTGAGAATTTAACTTTGGGCTTTTTATTGCTCCATTTTACTTTCGCAAGTTGAATGTCTTTCTGAATTATAGTCGTTGAAGAAAGTTTAAAAGGAAAAAGGGCTCAATAAGGTCACGCTCAGATCGCCATTTTGTCTTTTCACTTACCATATTTTAAACAGTGTCTAATAGACACCTCGAATATATGAGAATTTGTACTATTATAGTATATTATAAATGTTATTATCCAAAATTAACTTATTATTCGTTTTACAGAACTGATGCTATATTGCGTAGGCAAAACAGCATACTCGAAAATGAGATTACGTAATTTCAGAAATGTTACATAATGAAGTAATCAAATAGTTTTCGTATTAAAATCTGTTAACAATTTGACGGAAATTCATTAAAAAAATTGGCATTTTTAGATTTTTTACGCAAAAAATGTTAACAAAAAAATGCATAAAAATTGACACCGAACATTTGGTTTTTGGACAAATTAAAGAAATTGAATTATACAAAAGAACATTTGTAATCACATATAAGCCCTAAAAATTCAGTGAAAAGTTTTCATATAAAAATTGGGGACCAAAGCAATGATCCGGGATTAAAACCTGTCACATTTTATGTGATTAAAGTCGAGTATATCATTGTTGAGAAAGGCATCATTGACAGGTCAACGTGCATTTTCATCAGTTTTCGTTTAATTAATGCATATGGATGAGACGGTACAATGACTGTTAATCCTGAACTTCCGCTTTGAACTACGCTCAATTATTTTAAATAGGCTGGTTTATAATGCTCGTTTATTTTCTGTGTCTCTTCTCCTTTCAAGGCCGTTTGGGCCGAGCCAATTGACCGATTATCGCGATATATTGCGATGGCATTTCAATTCAACACGTTTTACAATTTTTGCGTGAGCTACTAACCATATTTTTTGAGATCAGTAGGTGCATAAATAACTTAATAGTCGATATTAAGTTATTTGGGCACTTTTTGATTCAAAAAATAAGGCATAAGTGCTCCATTAATTGCAGTGTTGGAAACATTAGGCTGCGTTGGCCAACGCACAATCAACGTGTTGGGAACGTTGGGCGTTGGGAAAAAGTCAAACGTTGGCCAACGCGTGCGTTGGGCGTTGGGAAAAATCCGAGCGTTGGCCAACGCTTGCGTTGACCGTTGGGGAAATTTGGAGCGTTGGTAAACTTTCGCAACACTGATTAATTGCAGTTATCATTCTTTAATTGTAAGGTAATTTTATTTCTAACCGAATTATGTTTCTAGAATTATTTTTTGTTTGCAATGGAACATATTCTATGAAAATCACGAATTCTGTGAGTTATGTTTCATAGGCTACGATGTTCAAAACAAAAACTCGGCCTCCTTCACAATCGCTGATCGATGATTGGTTGATTGGTGTAAGATAAGATGAGTCATAATTCATTGTTAGCCAATCATAAATCAGAGATTGTAAGAGAGGCTGACTTTTTGTACATCACCGCCTCACATAATTCGTGTTGTTCATGTAGTATGTTAGTATTTATTTCTAGAACGTACTTCCGTGTTTTTGTTCGAAAAGAATTTCAATCAAAACCGTATGACCACATATAGTTTTCACAGTTCCGAAACTCCTGGATGCATACGACCTTTTCGAAAACGTGCACATTAAAATAGTCATACTGTATGATGACTTTATGACTCATAAATTAAATGCAACAGTTGGGACTGTATATGCTACCGTACGTCGGCGCTGAGACTAGCGCGATGATGCCAAAATAGCGTTAAAAAGGTTATACAGATTGCCTAAAACTACTCTCAGCAGCAACACACGGTATGTTTGCGACGATCTGAGGTCAGGGGTTACAAAAACTAAGTAATTTCTCAAAAATTAATTAAGGACCGGTCACAGGAGTTGTTTACAAAAATAACGTAGTATAAAAACGGTCTTTGAAACCACCAGAAGCATTCAAGTCCAAAAACATTTTTTTTATTTAATAGCGGAAAGTTCACCGCATAAAATGATGTCATTTCCGGCACCATAATTGTTGCCCTTGAACTTGNTTACGTGAATTTAGGCCCTTTTTCTAGATTTGATCTAATTTAAAAGTAAAATTTGATAATTTCCAATATGTTTGATATCAAGGATATCATAAAATATAAGGAAAATGACAAAAAAAAACACTTAACAATTGAGATAAAGAGAATTAGGCTGTCCCAAGCTGTCCCAAGCAGTGGATCTTTCTCTATCACCTGGTATACTTTTTTTGTTGATTTGGGGACCTTCGAAAAAAGCTTGGGACAGCCTAAAGAGAATGATTTAAAAAAAATTGAATCAGTCGTATCAACAATATAGTTTATGCATAGCGTTCCAAGGTCTGTATCAAAAATAAAAGCATGAAAAGTCATGATTTTATAGCATTGTTTTTTTCTCAAAAAACGGAGGAAGTTGTCTCGGATCTTTTTGGAAGATCGATGCTGCAAACTTAAACAAAAATCTTTTTTTTTTCTTTTTCGCTCTCAAAATAACCAACACCACCTTCCAAAGTACACCATAGTGGACCACGTACCTACGTAAATTAACAAAATATTTGGAAAGAGTGTTAACTTACGTGAATTTTGTTAACTTACATGAATTTTGTTAACTTACGTGGGTAGGGTGTAGGCGGAAAAGTTGTCGCGAGCAGACTGTTAACTTACGTGGATTTTGTTAACTTACGTGAATTTTGTTAACTTACGTGGTGTTAACTTACGTAGGTAGGTGGTGTACATCAAGGTTGGGACTGTATTTGTTACCGTACGTCGGCGCTGATAGTAGCACGATGATGCCAAAATAGCGTTAAAAAAGTTATACAGATTGCTACTCTCAGCAGCAACACACGGTATGTTTACGACGATCTGAGGTGAGGGGTTACAAAAACTAAGTCGTCATAATCAATTTCTCAAAAATTAAAACCTTTCTCGGATCCAATCGTCTGTCAGTAGATTCTAGCGGCAAAAGCAAATCAGATTCCTGGGTAAATTGTAATTTGTCGAGCAATTTGGGGCGATCTCGGCCTAATCTAGGACCTTCACGGCGCTCCACCAATTCCCTGGGTTCTCTGTTATTAAGTTTTATTCTAAAATGTAGAATGTTTAATCAGTAGGTGTTTTTTTATTCCGAAGGAAAATTTGTTCGTATAAGAAGACCTAGTTTTTACAAAAAAATGACCAGGCTAATTAGGGACAAATAAGGGTCACTTGTTAGAAACTAAAAATGGGCCCTTACTTGGCTACCTTCTGTATATCAATATGCTTTTTAAATTCTCAAACAAGAAACATCATCCTTCGAATCAATTATTTGAATGAAGTATGATTTATACCGTATGGGGACGCTCAGACTGCAGGCGTTGAGCAATTTTCCTATGATTTGTAACGCTATTCTGGCGTTACCGTTGCAGTCTGAGTGTCCCCATACGGTATTAAAAACCTTTTGGCCTTAGCTGTTATTAAGAGTATATTAAGTACTCTGCACCATAATTAAAAAACCTCTGCGCCGTTATCTTCCGAAAATAAATGAAAAGTGAAGGATAACAAAAAATTGAAAAATAATTGCGCATTTTTTTGAATGTAAAGATATATATCCCCCAAAACAAAAATCTAAAAAATTGAAGCATAACCGAATGAAACATAGCGGCGCAGGGTTATATCTATAAAAAGTATAAGTTCCGCAAACCTGTTGTTTTTTGGCCAAGAGTTTGTCACGAACCCATTTAGCACAATCGGTAAAATCACATAAATTTTGGCAGTCATTTTGTTTGTGTATTTATTTATTTGAGAAAATTGCTCAAAAAGTAAAAGAAAAACTCGATTTTTATCGATCTTCTTGCTATTTTGCTTTCTCTTTTTTATTTTTTGTTTCTTACTTTTGAATTAATTCTAATAGTATAAACAGCAGGGTGTAAATTGCATAAGGCCACTTAGAGGAGCTGCAATTAGACAAGCTGACGCCCATTGATATTAACCCCAAATTTAATATTATTTAGATGAGCCTCTTTTTTCAGTTTAATGGTTTTTGGTGTTAAGTCTTTTACGGCATGGGTTGAGTCCTTTGCCAAATTTCGTATATGTTTTGGATTATATGCAATATCCTTTTTTCGCGATATAGTAAACTTTTGAAAACATATTTTATTAATTTTTTTCACAGAAATCAATTAACATAATGATAATTTATAAAATATTGCTTTGTATAATTGCTGTTATATACATTGTTATGTATAACTTAGTATTATTAATTATTAACTATATATTAATTATAACTATATTAAATTATTAATTTTATTGGTTGCAAATATAAATAAAATATAATACAAACATGGTTTAAAATAGTGTGGTCTACCAGGTAGACTCTACCCTAGATTTTGTTTCAAGCAAGAGGTAAATCACAAAAGCCAAAGTAAAAATATTTTCATGAAACTCAACCTGTATAAGTTATGGGTAAGAGTCCTACCGTATGACCGCTACCTGGAACCACACCTACAAGATTTATATGCCTGAGCGTGGTTAACCACTTTCCGGTCGAGTCCGGTCTTAGCTTTTAGTGAGGTTACATTGGCGTTGATGTGATGATCAGAAATTACAATACAAATTCGGTCCGGCAAAGGCACATGGTTTTAAATCACAAAACCCGTTATTTTAGCAGTTTTTGACAATGGCCACTTCTAAGGTTCACCACGGGATGCTCCGTAGTAGTTTACCATATATATCTTGAAATCAACCAATTTGAAATACTTCTAAATCGAGCCAAATTCTCAGGTGCTGTTATAGTTACGGGCTATGATTCATAGCCTATTAATCATAGCCTTTAAATCATACAAAAGTGTGAGGATATGATCGATATAACTGTGTCACATTTGAACTAGCCTTATTTCGGAATATAAAGCTTTTATATCTGACTCAAGGACAAAGCAGCCTGGCAAAGCCATTTTTTTTCTGTTTGTTTTGGGAACCGTGACTAAATTCAAAATCTCCCAAATATGGCAAGAATTAAAATAGAACTGTAATTGTTTTATATGGCCACCCTATCAGCGTAATGGGTCATAAAGANCATTTGTGATGTCTAACTGGCTCAGTGATAGAACCCAAGTGCTTAGCGATAGTAAACTAATCGATGGTCATTGTACTATCAGTAGGCCTGGCCTCATCTGAAACACTCACTTTGGGCTGTTTTTGAAGCCAAAAAATTTATTCTACATTAAATCAGTGGACCTCAGACTTAAACACATCATAAACACCAAAGGGGCGGGTTCAAATTAACAATACCACCTTGCATCACCGTTTGCACCTTTTGACTGTTAACGGTTCGGCACCACTTGTCTCCGATGATTTATGATATGTTTATGTTAATGCATAAGGCTAAATATTTCTGGTCTGAAAGAATCGTTAAAGCTTTTTCGAGTTATTCTGGTAATTCAACGAACTATTTATTCCCGATCGGATAATATACTTAACTCGCAAGGGGATGTGTGTGCATATATGGACACGACTTAGTTGTTCGTCTATTTAAAGCATAAGGAGGCCCCGTAGGTAGGCTGTGCACAGTGGAGGGTCTTGCATAATTGCCCAACTTTTCGAGAAAATTCCATTGGCGGTATTTTTGCGTAGGTTGGATATTTCAAACAGCTCTCTAGGGGGCCCTGGTGGCCCAAGTAAATTTCTTAATAGTCAGATCGACGTAGTTTGACGAGCTCTACAGCTTGGCTTTACCAGTTTTACCATAATTATTGCGGATTATTGTGAATTTTCAAGTGTGTGCATACGTGCACACAATTTATCCCTACGGGTTATCAAAAAGTACTTCCAATGAGAGTTAAATACACTTAAATATTACATTTTCCGCTTTAATTAACGATCTAACCATAATACCGGCATACCTTAAAAGCGGCATACCTTAAAAGCGGACTTCTGTCGTGACCGCTGTTAGTTGGTTATGAGAAAACTTTCTCGATTAGGGGAGGCAATAGGCCACTTGCACGCGTCATCATGACCCATCGGACAAATCTGTCAAGATATCAGATTATTGTCATGATATGGGCTGTAAAGATATGGTCGATGCAACTGTAATTTGTATTCTGTGCAACATAACTCTTGGAAACTGTTTTGGACTTTATACGACTATGCTTGATTTGCTACACTCAGTATTAAAATGACGTGGATGATAGCTACATAAACCCAACAGTTGATCGCCATAATCCTTCCGGAAACAGAGCGTATGTGTCTTTTCTATATTTGGAACACCAATGTGGCAAGAATAAACCAGATGGCTTTTCAGCCTTAGCAGCTAATATAAAAGTTCAGCTAACGAACCGCCATTTTTCGACTTTTTAGCAGCATACACAGAATTCATGGAAAAATCAATTGCAAAAATCAAGCAATTCAATGAAAAATAATTTATATTTTGATTAATTTACATTAATAAATAATCTGGAATAATGCAAATTTTCATTGTTTTGAGAGTATCTGGTCTCATTTTGATCTTTTTTTTTTGCCAAAAAGAACTTTTTATAGTTTCCGAACCCGTCAATATTTTTGTTTGAACCAAAAAAATTGATAAACCGGGTGCTCAGTTATTGGGCGGGTTTCGTGACAAAACACCCGCCCAATAACTGCGTAGGGTGCCTGATAATTGCGCAGGGCGTAAGCGGAATAGCGGAAAAGGATGCAACCCGCTCGATAACAGCGGGGAATTGCGCAATACCAAATTGTCACTAACTAATGACAGATCTGCTAGATAACAGCCCTAGCGGGAAATTGCGCAATACCAAATTGTTTTTATAAACCGGTTAGGAAGTTTTAAGATGCAACAATATTACTCATTTTTTTAATTGAAATAACAAAACCTTATAAATAGGCTTAGATTTATTTTGATTCAAACATAAAAATTGACGGGTTCGAAAATTACAAACGATTTTTTGAGCAAAAACAATTAGGTCGAAATGGGACCAGACACAATGAGGCCGGTTGGTGAGGTTTTCAAATAATGAAATTTTGTTAAAAAATACTTTACTCAACTAACAACGACCAAAAAGGACCCCATACTTCCCGTTGATGTGTGTTGTTTCTATTAGGCCGGTTGATCCAAGGCTGTTAACACCAGTTCACACAGTATTTGGAAATTTTCTAAAACCCAAATATTCGACTAAACTGCATACGTAAACAAAATCTATGACAAAAAATTACGAAAAAAAAAAATCGGTGCTAAACTCTTGATTAGACTGGATTTTCAAGTATTAAAACAAGAATTAACATAAGATTTCGGGATTCGGCGTTGAAATTGTTGTCCACAGAGGTCGGCATAGAAGTTATCGGTTTCAATCTCATCCGGGCACACAGGATTTAACAAACTATGTACTGTGTTTTAATATTATTGCGCTAGTTGGTTTTTGTCATCACTTTTGCTTAAAATAGTGCGTGTGACGCCAAACAAATTTCAAATTGACAAACATGGACTTCAAGGGGGCATCTTTTTTTTNTTTTTTTTGATTGAAAATGGTCTGAAATGTTGAAATAAATCAATCTCGTACGTGTTTAATGCACATATATTTGATTTATGCGTACGTCCTCACATATGTCTCGTTGTCAGAGTTGAAAAATTGACGTTAGTGCAAGAGCAAATGTTTGGCCCCGTTTCAGCTTGACCAGCTGGGGCCATATCTGCCGACTTGATAGCAGGAATGAATACCCAAAAAACGCATGTTTAGCGAGGGTTAGGCACCTGAGTTACAAAATGACTGGGTTGCCTTATCTAAGGTACCGTAATACAAAACAGGCAAATAAATTTAGCCAGTTTTTATCGTATTTAAAACTGTACAGCCGAACCCCGAAAGAAGTTGTATGAATAGGACCTAAAACGCTTTATTTAAAGTTGTATACAAGTCTGTATATAGTGTGGAGTACACAGGAAGCGCCGCTAACCGGCCACTAAAATATTTTCAAAAACTGGCCGGTTAACGGGTTTTCAACCGGTTAACGGCTCAATGCGTAGTCTTAAAATAATAAAATGTCTGAAAAAAATTTGACCCAAAAGTGGCCGTGTTTTTAGTCGGTTAACGCCGTTAACTTACCAGCGCATCCTGTGTAGTACACAGTGTACCATTGGTGTGGTAACGAAGTGACACTTTCGTTTTCGATTATTTGTCAAAAACTGTCACTTCGGTCCGTCAATTTTGCCAATTTTTGACCAAAAATCCCAAAAAGTGTCACTTCGTTCCGAACTGTCACTTTGTTCCGAACTGTCACTTCGTTACCACACCAAAAGTATATAGCGCAAAGTGCTTTGTCGATGCTATTTATTATTTGCGGTACAGGTTTGTAATACATCCAGTTAAAAATAAGCTTTATTTGTAGAAATTAAAAATAAGATTGAGGTTTTTGTTAATAGTTTTAAATTTATCAATTTTATTTTTTACTGATTCACCAATTCCGCCTTGCCAGAAATTCCTTGCAGAATTTCAATAATTTGGTCCATTTTCCGCCCAAGACGGTCAACCTTAACTTCCAGAGACGCCAGTCGACTATCATCATTACTTTTTGCATGTTCTATATCTCCTGGACGTTCATTTAGCCATCGTAAAATTCGTTTTCGGCCGTATTTTAGTTTGCTTTGAGACGAGCCAAAATACTTGACCAAACCGTTTGTGAATTTTTGGATGTTTGTTGAGTCTTGTGTTATCTCGAATCGCATGGTCTCAATCGGAGTTCTATTAAAAACACAAACTTTTATTTATACTGGTGTGGGTAACGAGTTCGTCGCCGAGCTGAGCGGGACTCGTCGTAGATTTAGTTATGGGCCGACCGTGACAAATTCGTTACCCACACCCAGTGTTCCGAAAACCTAGTATTTTAACGTTAACGCGACGGAATGACAGCAAGGCTTTCATAAGAAATAATACAAATGAGAAATCGTAGATCCAAAGGTCAGGGTCATATTATAAGGTCAGGGTCAGATTATAAGGTCTGGGTCGGCGCATATACATTAAGTTTACTTACCTGTAATCTCGACCTTGCAGCACGTTTAGTAAAAATTTCATTTGAGAAACCATTTTTTCATTTTTTGCATTGGCTTGAACCTTTGAAACATCACCGACGGCCAAACCGGTGAAAACATTCATAATAACAATGTGACCGACAAAGATCATAAACACAAGTATGAAAAGAAGGAAAAACTCCTTTATTCCAAAATATTCTTCGTTCGCCTCGATTAGATCATCCAAATTGAAATCGCCTGTGATGAATGCCAGTGATTGGGGGAGTGCTTAGTAAAAATGAAATGAAGTCAACGTTTTGCCGTAACCAAAAATTCTGAACAAGAATGTTCTAACATATTTATATTTTAAAAATTGCTTAAAATATTTTTAAAATATTAGATATTTTTTAATGATATTGCCAATATCCACTATTTTTAAACAAATTTATTTACATATTTTTAACATATATTTTTAACATATTTTTAGCATTTTTTAAACATATTTTTAGCATATTTTTAAACATATTTTAAGCATATTTTTAAACATATTTTTAAGATATTTTGTAACATATTTTTAGGCTATTAAAAAAATCACATATTTTTAAAGATTTTTTACATATTTTCATCATATTTTAAAACATATTTTTAACACGTTTTCAAAACATATTTTAAACATATTTTTAGCATATTTGAAGAAACAAATTTCATATATTTTTACATATTTTTTACATATTTTAAAGTATATTTTAAACATATTTTTTAACATATTTTTAATATATTTTTAACAACATTTTTTTTTTGAATTTGAAAAATATTTTCAACATATATTGTTTTAAATAAGACCAATGAATAATTTTTAAAATTTTTANGAATTGAGAGCAGGACTTTTGAAAGGCTCATTAGGATTTTTCCCGTAAACCGTATTTTTCAAAAACCCATTTTTGAACTTTTCCCGAAAAAAGTTTTCGCCGAAGGACGTTTTACCCGAACAAAAATTTGTATTTTCCTTAAAAATTATCTGGAATATTTCCGTTTTCAAGCTTAAGAACATAGCAATACTCTATTACTATTATATAATAACCTTATTATATAAGATACAACAAAATAAAATTAAAAAAATTGACACAAAGGAGTACTTTTTTTAAATCAAAAAAAATGCGGCACTTTGGGAGTGGTTTTTCAAATCGAGAAAAACGCGGCACTTAAGAAAGGGACGGCACTTAAGAGGGGGAGGGCTGTATTTTAACGTTAACGCGACGAAATGACAGCAAGGCTTTCAGAAGAAATAATACAAATGAGAAATCGTAGATCCAAAGGTCAGGGTCATATTATAAGGTCAGGTTTAGATTATAAGGTCAGGGTCAGATTATAAGGTTTGGGTCGGCGCATATACATTAAATTTACTTACCTGTAATCTCGACCTTGCAGCACGTTTAGTAAAAATTTCATTTGAGAAACCATTTTTTCATTTTTTGCATTGGCTTGAACCTTCGAAACATCACCGACGGCCAAACCGGTGAAAACATTCATAATAACAATGTGACCGACAAAGATCATAAACACAAGTATGAAAAGAAGGAAAAACTCCTTTATTCCAAAATATTCTTCGTTCGCCTCGATTAGATCGTCCAAATTGAAATCGCCTGTGATGAACGCTAGTGATTGGGGGAGTGCTTAGTAAAAATGAAATGAAGTCAACGCTTTGCCGTAACTGACAATTTTAAACTAAAATATCAAACATATTTATATTAAAAAAAAAATAATTTTAAACATTTCTTAAAATACTTAGAAAATACAAGACATTTTAATGTGATATTAAATGTGACATTTTAAATGATATTGCCAATATCCCCTACTTTTAAACTATTAAAACAAAACTTTTTAAATATGTTTTAAATATTTTTTAACATGTTTTAAACAAATTTTTTGCATATTTTAAGACATTTTAAATATATTTTTTAACATATAAATTGTATATTGTTTAAATACACCGGGTGCGGAGTTATCAGGCGCAGAGTTATCAGGCAGGTTTGCCCGCTCGTTGAGTTATCAGGCGGGTTTTTTCCCCAAAAATCTTTTTACTTTTCCGCCTACGCCCTGCGGAGTTATCAGGCACCCTGGGCAGTTATCAGGCACCCTACGAAATTTCACAATTTACTCTTTTTGCTCGTTATTCTCCAATTTCAACTAATACACTACATATCCTGTAATTCATATTCAGTAATAATTATATTCGCTAGAAGGTAGCGGAATTCAGCCATATACCATTTTGAGATTGAAGTTCTAATTATTTTATAATCTTAGAATGACTTTAATGAATAGTGATCCAAAAATTGATTCCCTTTTCTCTCTCAGATATAATACAAAGTGTATTAATAATGTTTTGTTA
>SCLG01000035.1:317083-337514 GCA_004367875.1 Oikopleura albicans
TATTACAATGGATCCGCCTTTATGTAGCCGATACAAGTAAAACGGGATAGTTGTCCAAGCATGGATTATTGCGATGATACCACAGTACCAATTACCTGACCACAGAAAGACCATGGTCATAACTAACAAAATCGTCTCCCAAATATTTAGAGTATTAAACAACGAATAATGAATTTTGAAATATTGCATTTGTTGCATTATCACATGTGAATACTCTTTTAGAAGTTCGATAATTGCAGAAAAAAAAATTATTGGAAAAACTCAGAGGATATACCGGGTGCGCTACGGAAAAGATTTTTGGTATTTTTGCCGCAAGAGACATCATTCAATTTTCCCCATTCTGCTAGAGCAGATAATAACTTTTCTTCTAAGATAAATTATTATTATAAGGAAAGGTTCCCAGTAAGTAACTTTTAGCCCACGTAAAAATCCTAATATTTTTATTTTCGAATTAAAAATGCACCATCTACTACTTTAAGTAAAAGTCAATTTTTCCGCCTACGCAGTACCTGAATAAAGTAAGAGTTCCACTTATAGTAATACTTTTTTGTTCCATTTTTTAATTTTATTCAAACAGATAGGCGGAACTGTTACTTTACGGAGGTAGGTGGTGTACCTTTGTTATTAAAGGATACTGTTAATCATCGAACCCTAACTATAAAAACTCTTATCGTCATAAAAACAGTTGCCAGAACGCGCCAAACTTTGCAGGTTTGAGTGGCGCAAATATCACCGTATGTTGGCAGTAGAGATACGCCATTGTGTAGCTGGTGTGGAATTTTGCAAGTTAAAGAAAACCCACTCAAAGATATGACAAAAGCACTAAACATACATGTATAATAAAACTCATAATAGCTTTGTAATAAAAAGTTATAAATACTCGAAAACGAGCGCGAGCTGGACCATATTTAGTTTTTTCAAAAACATTTATTGATTAAAATGCAAAACCCACCCGTATTTGGCGATGTCCTGTGATTTATGAATTACACCACCTGAGAGGTTATCTTACCACTTTTTGGACCAAAACGTATCATGATTTCCAATTATTAAACTAAACCCTCTGACGGGTTATCTTACCAAAGTTGGGTTATCTTACCGCTTTTTAAGCGTTTACAAAGGTAAGATAACCCCTCAGGTGGTGTATATAATATGTAATATATAATATTATTGTAGTTTACGAATAACTACTTTTCCACTTACCATGTTAGAATTAAATTTGTCACCAGAAGAAAATAAATTTTGTATTGTCGAAATTTCAAAAATGTATATTCTNTGAAATATTGCATTTGCTGCATTATCACATGTGAATACTCTTTTGGAAGTTCGATAATTGCAAAAAATTATTACAGTTGTGGATGCGAGAACGTAACACGCGAGAACGTAACAAAATTGCGAGAACGTAACACTTTTTGGGAAACAGGCGACATGCAGCTAAATTTTATCACGGCAGTTTTTTCTCCCTTTTGGCGTCATTTTTTGCGTATGAGTAATATATTATCACTGTATATGACCAAAAGCGGTACATTTAGCGTTTTTGAAAAAAAAACAAAGTAAAAAAATTATACCTGGTATTAAACACACCAAAAATAACCAAAAACAGGTGGATGCGAGAACGTAACAAAATCGCGAGAACGTAACAGTTTTTGACAAGTGAAAGTGTTACGTTCTCGCATCCACGACTGTACAGTCCTTGTCCTCGAAATTGGTGGTTTTCTTAAAAAAACACTCGTTTCGGAGACAACCACCCGTTTCGAAGACATCAGTCATTTTCCACGTTAACAAGCTTCATTATTACATATTTTTGCTATTTAACCCCCAAACACCACCCGGACGTTTTTCCAGCCCCGTGTAGAAATACCTAATTATTTAAGGATGCTGTTAATCATCGAACCCTAACTATAAAAACTCTTATCGTCATAAAAACAGTTGCCAGAACGCGCCAAACTTTGCAGGTTTGAGTGGCGCAAATATCACCGTATGTTGGCAGTAGAGATACGCCATTGTGTAGCTGGTGTGGAATTTTGCACGTTAAAGAAAACCCACTCAAAGATATGACAAAAGCACTAAAAATATAATAAAAGTCAAAAAAAAACTTTGTAATAAAAAGTTCTAAATACTCCAAGACGAACGCGAGCTGCATCATCTTTAGTTGTTTCAAAAGTTTCAAAAGTTTCAAAAGTTTCAAAAGTTTCAAAAGTTTCAAAAATTCCAAAAATATCAAAAGTTTCAAAAATTGCAAAGGTTTCAAAAATTTCAAAAGCTTCAAAAATTTCAAAAATTCGAAAGTTTTGCTATATGAAATTCTGCTATATGAAATGTTATCAGCCAGCAGCGGTAATTCCAACTGAAACTTATAAAAATCACACAGAAAACCCGAAAAGTTTGTTTATTGATTAACAAATCAAAATGGAAAACCCACCCGTATTTGGCGATGTTTTGTGATTTATGAACAATATCACAAATCAGTACTTTTCAACTTACCATGTCAAAATTAAATTTGTTACCAGAAGAAAATAAATTTTGTATTGTCGAAATTTCAAAAATGTATATTCTTTGACATAGGGATGTTGATACAAGTTTTGAGATTTCGTCTTGCAAATAACAGTTAAGGGGTGAAGTCGAATAAGATCACGTGCGCTCATGGAGTGAAGGTGATGTTTCAGAAGGTTGTCCTTAAAAGGGGTCAACCCGAGTTATTTTTAGTTTTTTGTCGATTTTTAGGTCTAATTGTCGATTTTCAGGTCTAATTGTCAAAATATATTTTGTCTGATATGATTTCTTTTCTTACCGAAAAAATGTACAGCAACATAGGCGCCGTTGAAAGGTTACTATTATTTGAAAAAACATTTTAATAACCCTATAATCAGCGTTAGAAGCGTTTGGATGCGTCGGCCAACACCCAACGTCCAACCAACGCGTTGGGAACGTTGGGCGTTGCGGCAGTTTTTCTCCCAAAAATTTGGAGAGGTGGCCAACGCTTGTTAGATGAGATATAAATTATAGGCCGTAAAACATGTTGATCCCTGGACCTTATGCCACTGACGGATTCGCGATGTGTGATCAAAATAATGATAATCAAATTCAAGACTTTTCGCCTCGAATAAATGAGCAGAAGCAAATCGGCCAAATTCAATCCAACTCTCATTTGCGTTAAGCGTCATCAATCGGTAAAATGTGAGTTCCGCGATTTGTGGAAATTTTCGAATAAGATCCAATAAAGGTGTCGATAAAATTTTGTATGTTCCGAGGGCTTCAGTATCGCCATTAGGATTCAGGAAGTCTTTGAAATGATTCTGTTGTGTTTTATTTGGTGTGAAACTGACCATCAAACAGCCATCTTAGCAATTTCGACCACATTTTGAAAATTTATGAATTAGCAACCATAAAATATATTAGTTTTTTACGCTGGAACAATATGAAGCTAAACGCGCAAAATTGCCCTGGTTGATTCATCAATGGAGCACTAAGTATAGTAACAGACCACATTTTGCGGCGCAAAATTATTTCCCGAAAATCTAATTTGCGTGTATTCGGGAGTGTCCGGATGTGCCTTTTCAATTTCCAAAAAACGTGCAAATCTATAGAAAGATGCTCATCTAGAGAGACATTACCCCCTGACGGTATAAAAGATTCAATTCGAACCATTACCTTTTTGCCTTAACTTTAGTCTATAACCCTCAAGATGAACTCTATAATTAGGTGCGGATAATAAAGCTTCCATTTTATCTGGATCATCATCGTCCAAAGCATTTTTAAAGTCACTTGTGTAATCTATTAGTTTCGTATCTTTTAGTGAAATTGAGTCGAAAGCGTTGCAAACGCCGCTTTATCGCCGGTGTCAAAATGTCATAAATATGTAGGTACCATAAATATGTAGGTACCAGTTCGGCATGAGTCAAATATCTAGGCCAAGACTCGGCATGATTAAAAAACGATGAGCTGTCCTGAACTGTCCTCTCGAGCTCGAAAATAAACATGAGCTACTGGGCTGTTGAGTTAAAAATGAGTTAAATGAGCTGACCTGTCGAACTACACAGCCAGTTTTTGTGCTGGAAAGGCAAGCTGGTTGTTGCCAACCCTTGACCTACGGTACATATATTTACAATTCATATTTTCCTGAAATTTTGTAAAAGTCAAATTTTCATCAAAAACGTTCGCGAAGAAAAGTTTAACTTTACCTTCTTTAAATCTATCGAAATGAAATTCAGGAAAAATATAATGGATGACTTAATTTGGATGCCGTTTTGCATTATGTTTTGAAAATAACACTATTAAACCGTCTTTGAAACCGACCTTTGGATTGAGTACGGCCTACGGACCGGCTTTGCAACAGGGCTTGACATAAGTCAGAAGAAGTTTGCGTTGGTCTCGGCTAGCCTCTCGAGTTCAGAAATAACAATGAGCTGGTCTCCACCCCATGCTGCTATGGTCTATTCCTCATTTAAAGAGCCATTTATAATATCACTGAAATATTAGTCCTATAAAATGGGCCCTATAAAAAGGGAAAAACTGGTTTCCTGAATTTACGTTCTTGCCCGGTATGGATCTCAATATACCAGTAACGTACGGTATACCGTATACCGGTACCAGTACAGTATGGTATAAATTTATTTTATTAAAATGCCATGCTTCTCATAAATAAAAACCGTTTGTTGATCGTATTTTTATGATACATAAATGCGCATTTATCCGGCAGTTTTATCAACATAATCTGACGTTCAGTTTTACTTTTTAGCCGTCAGGTACTTTTTCAGAAAAAAATAGCGTCGAGCCTAGAAAGTTCAAAGCACGTTTATTGAAAAAATGCGGTTCACGTCGTTAATTTTACGTCTCTCTAACAAACACTATACATTATACATAAAACGATGGACTTGTCACAAGTTGTTAACTTATTTTTACAAATCCAGTTTGAATAACTTACCGTTATTAAGTTAATAAAATTTTCTTAAAATGTTTCTCACGATGTTTCTCTTTGATAATGATTATGATTGTTTTTGAATAAAACTCATGAATTATTTTTTTGTGTTTGTTTGTCATGTTATTTACCTCTCGGGTTTTTTACAGTTCGGTAATTTTGGCGCTTACCACTGGTCAAATGCGTGAATAGTCAAAATGGATTTTTGTCCCATTTTCCGAAAATCAGCATGGCAAAATCTTATAAGAATTATTAAAAAAACACTTTATCTATCAGAAGTCTATTTCTTACAAAAAACTCTTAAACATTGGTCGGTTCAGAAATCAAGGAAGCCATAGAAACCAACAGTTGATATACATAACCTAGCCAGTTATCTTAACAACTATTTTGCTGAAAAAGTGTTACGATAATTGAATTTTGTAAAGATAGTTGGGTAGGGCATTTGTTAAGATAATTGGAAATCGCGTTCGTCCAAAAAGTGTCAAGATAACCCAATTTTGTTAAGATAGCTGGTGCTACTTGCCGTTTTACATGTATTTCGGCCATCTTTTCTCCCGCATCTTCTAGATGGCGGTATTCGAGTTTTTGACGTGTGGAAAAAACTCGAGTTTGGCTTTCTAGAAAATACTAAAGCAAAAAAACAAGTAAACACCCTCAAATTTCCGAGGAAAATTCCCGGGTATAAGCCAAGTATCCTATACGAGATGTTAACTGCGCAGATAAGAAAGATATCAAACGACTTATCATTTTTATATGTTTATTTATTATACAAAAAATAAATAATTATAATACAGAAAAAAATTATATAGGTAGGCCGCCTGGGATTTTGAGCTGAATTTTGAAGTACCTCTAATTTACTGTTTTTTGGATATAAGTGGTAACTGATCACGGCACAGCCATTGGTAGCCCTTGAAACTGCGTGCTACCAACCGGTTAGAAATTAACCGCAAATACCCTAAAAAATCATGAATAATTTCAAAAATTACGATATCTTTTGTGGGACAGAAACATTCCCCGTCGACACTTTTCGAGTGAAAGTTCAGCAAAATTCAAATAGGGTTTTTCGAAAACTTTATTTGTTGGTGGGGGTATGTCTAACCAATCCCACGGTTTATCATATCCTAAAGCCAAATAGTCCGCTTCTAAATAATAATACAGTTTATAAATTAAATCTCTGGGAAGTTGCTGAAGATAAGTGCGAGTGATTTCATAATCAGTGTGTAAGGCATGGCTGTTAAACTTCATCTTTGAGCTTTCAGGTAAATCAAGACCAAATTTGCTGAAAATTTCCGTGAAATCTTCTTGAATACTTTCGAGTTTTCCGAAAAAATCTATCTTTGTTGAGATTTTATTAAATATGTATATAATATAAATTTTTATTTAATATTAATAATCAATGGAGTGTTATTTTGAGTGAGGATCCTACCGTGGCCTCGCGGGGCGGAATTTTGACGATAGGTAGGGTCGGGTGGGTGGAAAAAAACAAAAAATATTGGTTTTGCAGCCGAAAAACAAAAATGTTTAGCAAAATGTTTCTAAGTCTATTTTCTAAAACAAAATTTCAAACTAAATATCTGATATTCAAATATTATTTTGAAATTTTTTTTAAGAAAATTGAAGAAAAAATGTTCAGATTTTGAATTTGATGAAATTCAATCTTTTCCCTAAATTCTGAAAATGTCACAAAAATAAAATCCCGGCTGATATTTGCAAACCCCACAAACGATCACTTGCCTTTCAAAATGAGCATCAAAACGGTGATCAACTCTCATGCCATGTCGGTCCGGACCCTCAAATGGTCGATTTAGGACATCAAGCGGATTTGTGCAATTTTTGAAGAAGTCGTGACAAGTTAAATACCTGACCGGATCATAACCGGTTAATTGATCGCCAACAAAATATTCGACGACATTTTGAAATGAAACCGTCAGACTTGACGTTAACCCATGAGCCCACGCTGTTCCAAATTTTGGGGTAAATGATTTAGGGTACTTTCTTCAGAGTTATTAAACCTTCAAAGCGATCAAAAAGTGGCTTTATTTTAAAGTATTGTAATTAAAAGTGGTGTAGTANCGAGTTTTCCGAAAAAATCTATCTTAATTGAGATTTTATTATAAAATTTAATATTTTCATTAAAATTTTATTATAAAAGTTTAAATTTTATTGTAAATTTATATTTTTATTAAAGTTTTATAAAAAAATTAAAATTTTATAAAAAAAATAAATTTTTATATAATATAAATAATCAATTTGAGTGTTACATTTAGTTTGTGGATACTAGTCATAAGGAGGTAAGGTGAAGATCCCACCGTGGGACGGAATTTTTGACAATCCTATCCAAGGTAGGGTCGGGTGGGGTTGAAAAATCAAAAAAAATTTTGCATCCGAAAAATCATAAATGTTTGATATTTTGCAGCAAAATGTTTCTTAGTCAATTTTCTGAAAAAAAAAATTCAAACTAAATATCTGAATTCACTGAAATTCAATTCATCACTAGATTCTCAAATTTTTACAGAATAAAATCCCGGCTGATATTTGCAAACGCCGCAAACGATCACTTGCCTTTCAAAATGAGCATCAAAACGGTGATCAACTCTCATGCCATTTCGGTCCGGACCCTCAAATGGTCGATTTAGGACATCAAGCGGATTTGTGCAATTTTTGAAGAAGTCGTGACAAGTTAAATACCTGACCGGATCATAACCGCTTAATTGATCGCCAACAAAATATTCGACGACATTTTGAAATGAAACCGTCAGACTTGACGTTAACCCATGAGCCCACGCTGTTCCAAATTTTGGGGTAAATGATTTAGGGTACTTTCTTCAGAGTTATGTAACCTTCAAACCAATCAAAAAGCAGCTTTATTTTAAAGTATTGTAATTAAAAGTGGTGTAGTACTCTTTTTAAAGAAGTTTTTGGTTTCAAACTCTGGCTTTAGTTCTAAGATAGGACGAGTGACACGATCATAATAATATTGACGGCCTTCTAAGCGTTCAATTTTGTCCCTATAAGCGGCCACAAACCGTGAAAATGGTTCTCGAGCAAAAAAGATTTCCTTTGCTGTTACTAACTTTTTGATAACAGTTTTCTTATCATCTGCTTTTTCCAAAATTTGTTGCACCACATACGGTTCAATCGGCTTCATTAACTCGGCTTTCAGAAATTTAATATTTTCCGCTTCACATTTTTTGTTGAAAAGGACCGTTTTTACAGTTACTGTTTGAATAGGTCACACTGGTGACATCGAAGGCCAACCTCCGGCGCAAAAGAGTCGATCAGATTTTCAAATCATTATTTCAGAATTCGGAAACTATTTGGAATTATTAGACACAAGCTCGTCTAATGATGGTGTTTACCAGCCGTGCGCCTGGATTTACTATCCATCAGCGGGCTCGGTCGAGCAAAAACGCATGTCATAACGCACTGCTACTTTTAATTAAAAGGCCAGGCCGTGTCTAATTATTCCAATAAGCCAAATACATGTACATGTACACAATTCCAGGCGGAACTTTATATATTTGTTAAAATTATAGGACCAGGTTAATTTTTAGTATAAGAGGCATAAAAGAAGTAAGGACATTGGTGACTCTATTTTTCAAAAAAAGAAAGGATTCCGAAAATATTAACCGGTTACCGGACGTCTATGTTTATTTGATTTTTATTTAGATGAATCGCAATCAATCAATTACATCTAATTTAGAAAAAAACCATTCAGAATATCCCAAACGGTTATAATTTTAAATTCATTCCTGAAGTCATATTCATCGGTAGTTCTGTTCGGTTTGCAATTTTCATATGCAGAAGGGTTTTAAGACTTGTACTGCCCGTTTTGGGATTTAAACAAAACAAGCGGTTCGAAGGTTCATGGAAAACCGTCATGTAAGGATTTGGTGCCGACACTTTAAGCCACGGCCGAATTTTACAAAATTCTTCTAGATTTTGGCGGCGATTTGAAATACGTTTTACATATTCTAAATCTGAACCATTATTGGTGCTTTAGTGATGTTTTTAGGACTATTTAAAACTATTGAATTTAGTATAAAAATTTAGTAATAAAAATTGTGTATTTTTATTAGACTAAGGTACCTACGATATAACGAAATCATCAAAAATTTTCAATAAAATCTGTGAGTAAAAAACCTTAAATTAGCTATTACAGTTCATCACCTACGCACTACGCTCTAACATTTTGTTTAATTTTTTTTTAATTAGAGTGCACATATTGAAGTCTTCGAGTTTTAGGAGTTAAAAACATCTCTTTCGCTTTCGTTAAAAAGCTGAGCATTTTCACTTGGGATCATAATCAGTTCGTCAACCGGTACTTTCACCGGTATAAAATCACGAATAAAAAAGTAAAAACAAATACTTATAACAAGGGCTGTAATGGCGACCCGTCGGACACATTGCATTGGATTCTTAAATCCTTCTCTTACTGCTCATTACTAAATGAAAAATTTTTGTTTACTTTTCTCAAAAGTATTATCTCATACATATAAATGACGTGAAACTTTAGTGCCTCGAGCCATAGCATCGTTTTGCGCAGCAAATTTGACATTTAAAAGACAAACCGTTTACAAAATTTTGTAGTTGAAGAATGTCGCGGTAATGCCAAAATAGCGTTAAACATCATATGAAGGTTACTCAAAGCCCGTCAGTCTTTGCGCAAACATACGGTACAGTCCCGGATCTTATATGGGCCGCGATTTTTTCGATTTTAATAAGTGCCCCTTATGGACCGCAATTTTTCTGTTTATATGTCTTTGAATTTTTAAACACTCGTCCAGAGCTGTTTTTACCATAAATTATGGTACCATTATGGTACCATTATAGTAAAATCTCTAATTTAGAGAAAATCTGTTGTCAAAAAAGGGCAATATGTCCCTTATGGGCCAATGATCCCTTATGGGCCGGGGATCTTTTATGGGCCGTCTTTTTGGAAACCTCATGGTGGCCCATAAGGGATCAGGGACTATATATAAATCCTATATAAATTGTAGCAAACCATAAATAAAGCATGCTTGAAATGATGAACGGCAGAAGCGTAGCAAAAATTTAAGTACATGTTTTTTTTATTTACAAGACAGAAAAAAGCAGAAGCAAAGACAGAAAATTAGATGGAATGTTTGAAACAATTATTTATAATCGTTTCTCTCTGAAAAATGTAGTTTACATATAGAAATTTTGTAAATAACGGTTATATATGTAGTCGGGGTTCCCTACTGTATTGAGCAAATGTTTGTTTTCAATTGTAAATATGGTAAAACTGGAAAGTGTCAGGATTATTAATCGGATTTAAAATCTGCCTTGTAATGTGGAGTCGTTTGTTGGAGTTCAGCATGTTAACTTGAGGTCACTTGAGGTCATTTGAAGTCAATTTTTTTTTGCTTATTTTTGTCCCTTTTTCGAAGCATTTCAAGAGCTAAAGTTCGAATTATTAAATTTTTTCAGTTATAATAAAAGTTAAAAAAAACAATCCAACAAAAAGTTTTCAAGGTCACTTGAGGTCACTTGAGGTCACTTGAGGTCACTTGAGGTCACTTGAGGTCCTCCTCAAACTTTTTTTTCTCGCTCATTTTTGCCGTAACACTTTTCATGGTTGTCTGACCACAAAACTTGTTTTTTAAAACTGGTCAGACGTCATGTGATCGTAGAGTATCAGTGGTGACTGAACTCCGAAAACCCGAAATACAGAAACGTGCTGTTCTCGATGCATGTATGGAAATTGAGAATTATAAGATTCTTTGAGATATTTTTTTGGTTTCCTACGGTACTAGACAATTTTGTTAAGATAACTGGTTAGGGGTGTAGTTTAATAGTCTTCAAGCCTTTGGTGCTGTTTTTACCCCTGGCATCTGTGACATTGAATTTTCAGATGCTGAACTCTCATTTTGCGCAGCAGGAATTGAATGCCAAAAGAACGATACATCGCCGCTGAGCTGCTGATTGGTTTTGCTTCAGACGAGAAAAATCAACAAATTTTAAACATTTTGTACAAGTCCACGCGGTGCATAAAGCCGTTCTGATAATCTCCTCCCGTATACTCGTCTGATTTCGTGCACCTTTATGTGATATTCATAAAACGGGTTTGCGTCAAGTTCATGGGTAATTTTTTATACTTTTATGTGTACAGTTTTACAAAAAAAAACAGAAAAGAAAGTATCACTTCGTTACCAAACCTATTGTATTACCAATCTCCATTTTATAGTACAGTCCCTACTCCCAATACGGACGCTCTAAACACGAACAATGCTCTCATTGCCAAATTGTATTATACGGACGTTTTTGGCAAAAAAAAAGTGTTTTTCTCGATAAGCTGTAATATCTCAAAAATGTCCCGTTTCAACAGAAATGTGTTTTTTTTTGACATTTATATTCGACATCGCAGTTTTTGCCGAAAACGCATATGGGAGAAACTGTTATCCGTATTTAAGTTTTAAACATGACGGATTTTTTTTTTGGAAAAAAGCCTATAGGAGCCTTTTTTGTAGGAAACTTTTTTGCTGGAATTTGCGGTATACGTTTTATACGAGATAAATTTTCTGAAAAAAACACCTCATATATATTTTCATTGCCAATATTTTCACTTTGCTGAAGTCTGATTTTCACTATTGAAAATATTTTGAGCAAGACTAACTTTTGTATAGTTTTGTTTTTTTGTAAATATCTACTTGTAAAGTGTTCGCCCGATTAGACAGAAAAATGAGAAGGAGAATAAATCGCAAAAGTGTTCCTTTGTAACCCATTTGTTTTATGTTTGTCACCACTGTGGCATTTTTTTTCGGTTAAATATAGCCCGAGAAAAGCAATAAGTCAACCCACTCTTGTGTAATCAGCTGGCAAGTCTAATGTAAAGACATGTCAAGGTTCAACCATATATGATTCTATAAAATATTTAACTAATTTTTTTATCAAAGTTTGATTCAATTATGAGTCAAATCTGAATAAAGGGTTAACCATGGTATGAGACAATTTTGTCTTTAGTCATAAACATATTATGTTAAAAAACATTAAAAAGAATACACCACCTGCGCCGTTATGTTTCCACCAAATTGTTTGAAAAACCGGAAACGGTGCCTTTACGTCGGGAACATAACGGCGCAATGCGTAGGCGATTTATCGGAAACTTGTATGTGCGGAAACATAACGGCTCCTACGGGGTCGTTCTAGAATTTTTCAAATTTCTAAGCGCAAAAATGCGCGAATGAACTGCCAAACAGAGAAATCAAAGATAAAATTCCCAAAAAAATACATTTTCTTATAAATTTTTTTAATAATTTTTTAATAAAGAAAATATTAAGGCCAAAAATATTTTCGGCGGAAACATAACAGCGCAGTGCGTAGGCGGAATAACTGGAAAATTGTTTTCGAAAAAGCGGAAACATAATCGCACCGACGGGGCTGAGCGGAAACATAACGGCCGGGAACATAACGGCGCAGGTGGTTATCTTATGAACTAAGCTACAAGAACATGACGTAGCAGTTATCTGCTCAAAATTCAATTTTTTGCCATTCAACTGGCAACAGACAAAATTCAAAGATAATCTAACAATTTTCGAAAAAAAAGTGTTACGTAATAAAGGCCTGATAACGGGGCAGTGCGTTAACGGACTTGCTGGAAATTTTTTCTTCAAAATAACTACCAGAAAAAGGAACGAGCGGGAATTAAGGCCACATATCGGTTGGTCAGATAACGGCGTAATGGGTGTATGCTTTCAGTTTTACAGAATTCCCAAAAGTTTCGGGCCAAAACTGATAAATAATGTTGAATCGATGTTCAAAAGAAGTCGGAAGGGTCCAAAATTTCGTCATTTTTATCGGGGATGTTCAAGATATAAAAAATGACCTCATGATATGGAGTTTCCAATAAACTTCAACGACTTTTTATGGATCTTGGCAATAAGCATCAAATAAAAAGTAAAAAAAAATGTCTAGGATTTATTTTCACGTCATCTTCAGACCAATCGATGTTTAACATCAAACCTTCATTGTCAAAAAATAATCGAATGTAAGACTTAGAAGTAGATATTTCTGGAGAATCGTTTTATGAATAAAAGCCTTTCACAGCGAAATTTTTGTTCCAAATGAATTATCTTTTATTGCTAGCGTGGTTTTTGAGAACCAACACCTTTAAACCCATAGCTTCAATTTGTATTGAATGCGACAAAAAATGAATTGATTTTTTGGTTTAAATTTCTCGAACTCTTTAAAGTGTTTAATGCAGTACTGTAAAATAAACGGGTTACGAACACGCCAAAAGTTTACGATGAGAGACAGGTTCTTGCGGTAGAGAGCAATTCAAATCAATTAAAACCTACGGAAATGACATCATATTAAATGTATTTGATTATTTTATTATTTTTATTTCATCAAACATTTTTTGCCGGATACTGGAAGATTTACTTGACGTTTTGTAACATGTTATACATGTACATGTATTCTGATAAACTTCAACCCAGAAAAACTATGAATAATACATAATAAATAATTATATAAATACAACATAATAAATAATAATAATTTGGTTTGTATTTTGTTTTTCTCAAACACCACAAGTGAGCTCTGAACATCAGTCAGTCATTTGGGGAGTGGAACTTTCCAATGAAATATCATTTGTTGAAAAAGGCACCGCCACCCTTTGGCTATCACAACGCCACCGGTTAAAATCGAAAAAGTATTTTGTAAGTTAGGGTAAAATAAATAAAAGTCATAAAAAGTGTGGAAGGTATTTTGGATGATTTTGGCAACCAACACTTGGCGACCAAATCACTTAACCCATCTATGCATAGTAGCTCAGGTTGTGACACTTTGCCTTTTTGGAACGTTATAAACAATAATGTCAGAGTCATTTTTTTCAAATTTATACTAATTGAATATTTTTTCATGGTCTTTCTGCTTGTATGCATATTATAAAAATATTTTCTTAGAATACCTCAAACAACGCACGATTCAATTACTGTTTTTTTTTATAATTTTGTTCGTCTTCCAAATATTGTTTTTTTTTTTATAATTTTGTTCTTCTTCCAAATATTGTTTTTTTTTCTGTAAAAGTACTCTTCAAAAAGTACTTATCTAAAAATGCCGTACAAACTATTTAAATGATGTCAGCAAACTGTTCTTACTAACTTTTTTTAAACAATATTAGAATCGTTTGGTTCGCTCACAATATTCTGGTTTGGGCGCGCGTTCGGAAATTTAGCTCATGGTGAGGGCACTACCTGAAAACGCAGAAACCGGAAAACGCAGAAACCTGAAAACGCAGAAACCTGAAAACGCAGAAAAATTTTATGCGTTGTCAGGTTTCTGCGTTTTCCGGTTTCTGCGTTTTCAGGTTTCTGCGTTTTCCGGTTTCTGCGTTTTCAGGTTTCTGCGTTTTCAGGTAGTGCCATGGTGAGACCCATGCATGAGTTGAACTAATCGATTATGTGCATTAATGGGTTAAAATGCCCATCTAAGAAGATTGTTTATCTTCTAATAATTCATGTATAGATAACTAATGCAGAAAACCATTTTTCAAACTTAACCGGTGAATTTACGACTTCTTTGACAACGATGAAGATAACAGTAAAATGAAGTTTTTACCAGTTCGAAGAAGACATAGGCAAAACTTCATACCAACATCGCATTTCCGACAGTACTGGAATCACGACGAATCCCACGACAATTACGTTGTTTATAAATAAACATTTATTTAAACTTCTATAATTTAATTTTTCTGCTAAAACAACTAATACAGCCGATAGTTATAAAAAAATGAGAGACAAGTTTAAGTCACTTTGCGGAACTTTTTTATGGACGATTTAATTTTAATACACAAAAAAGTTTTTCTTTGAAAAACACTTTCTCTGATAGGACGCAATGTCTTCTTAGATGGATACTTTACGAGATATAACATATTCAGAAGTGTCATTGCAGAATAGGAGTGACCATTATTTCCACCTTAAAACAGTGATCGCCAAATCTCACCGAAAACACCATTTTGGTCGCGAAACCCTATTTTCAACAGCAATTCGCGACCACACATTTGGTCGTGAAAGTACTCATAAACAGGTTGTTTTTCGCTACCACAAATGGTCGCGAAAGTACCCCACTCCTGAATTATCACCATAATTGGCTCTTTTTTGGTCTGGCTCGGCTTTTTAGCCTTAAAATTTTTGTTGGCTTGGCTGGGCTCGCTCTGACTCAAAAATTCTTAGGCTCGGCTCGGCTCGCTCTTGTTCAGCCGAGCCAAGCCAATTTCGCCTTTTTTTATTTAATGAAGTTATTTTCGTATGCGTTGAAATTTGGTATTGGAATTGGTGAGCGTCGCCAAGAGAAATTTAAATCTTCCGCTTGTCATAAAAATTATATATCCTAGTCTATATACCTTCAGATCCTGTTTATGCACTAGAATTACAGAATGCAAATAAAACGTTTCGTGTTCTATAAGAAGAACGACTCCTGTAGAAAGTTCATTGCCGTTCAAACTGCTTTCTATAAATGATCATCAAAGAAACGTTTATTTTTTTAGCCAAGACGTAAGTTTACGAGTTTTTTCTATTTTTTTTTTGATAACCATTTCCATGTTAGTCTATTTTTCTCCCTGATATCGGTGGGAATTTCGGTGGCAATTTTGTACACGGTATATGACGACTCGGTTGATGAAAAAATTCAATCTTATTTGACGCCAACGGTTAGTCCAGAGTTGAAACATAGACAGAGAAACGCGTAAGAAAATTTCAAAATAACCTTAATTATTCACCTCGAAAAAACCTTATAAAATCGATATTTTCTATTTCAAAAGTTAACGTCGTTTGTAAAATGTATTTAAGCTTTCCAAACTGATTTTTGTAACATTGTGATCGAATTACTTTTTGATCAAGTATCAACAATTGCCCGTAAACTTTCGGTAATTTTTAAAATCCATAATTAAATTTGTGTTCGGCACGCCCAATTTACCATATTAACCCCCTAATTTAACCTTTAAATTTGTATGTTCACGAAAAATGCGATAATTTTTGGTAAAATATTGATCATCAATTCTGGTCAGTACGACCCCTGCAACGGAAATAATAACAAGGTATCCTGTGGAATTTCAATACGGAGTCGCCCACGGATATGTTCACGACAAGTACGATAACGTTATTGTCACAAAACGAATTCCTTTTGCAAAACCACCCATTGGAGATCTTAGATTCAAAGTAAAGTATTTACAATGAAAAGTATACACACCGCATGTGGGTTTTTTCCGACACTTTTTCCAATATTTGTTCGACTAGCCCGCCCACGCCTTATCAATTTATCCGGCCACATTCGGGTTTATCCGGCCAGTTTTGGAAAGCGAAAATGAGAAGATAAATCGGTAAGATAAGGGATGAAAATATATAATCGAAGCAGGTGTTAACAGTCATGCGCATATTGGGTAGCTAGCTACCCATTTTCACTTTATTTCTAAATAAAAAGAGAACGGCTTGTGACAATTAAAAACGGACAACGGATTTGAAATAAAAAAAAAATTACGTTTTTATATGGGAGAAAAATATTTTTTTTGGAAAATTGTTTTTACGTTTGGGTCCGGACGAGGGTTAAGGATGAAAATCACCCCAGCTGGGCCCAGTAAGTGAAAAATAATAGGCCTTCAAAATAAAATAATAATCACAAAAATCGGTGCATTGTTTGGCGCGCTAGAGCAAATTGGGTAGCTAGCTACCCCAGATGCGCATGAGTGTTATAGTAAACTCGTTGCTCATGACAGTTAATAAATGATCCACTATATCAACAATCCACAGTGGATCATCTACTATTTTTTAATCGCCCTCATTGCCCTAAACTGTGAATACCTTAATTTAAAGCTCCAGTTTTGGAACGTGATTGGACGGGATATAAGCATTTCAACGAAAGTGGCCTGGATGCGATTGGCAATAGCTCTCCTTGTTTTCAAGCATTTGATTATGAATTAGACACGGTAGCAACCGAAGATTGGTAGATTTCAAAATTTGTAATTCACAAAATCCATATCATACCGTAATAAGCAGTTACAGACCCCAGCGCTGTAGACGCGGCGGGTCTGTAACTGAATTACAAGCCACGCCTATTGGCTCATGATTTTTTATACGCGCCTCCTATTGGCTAGCGCCCTTTAAACATGCAAATGACTCATCGCGTGGCTTGTATTATTTCATATCAGTTATATGATATTATATGATATTATTAACCTACTCACGAGTTATCTTGGCACCAGTTATCTTAACAAAATTGTGTACTCTTAACACTCGCTGGACCAAAACGTATCGCGATTTACAATTATCTTACCAAACTTTGAATACGAGACTTTTTGGATTTACAAATTTAGTATTTGTTTCCGTTTAAAAACTGCTAAGGTAGTAAAATGGGTAATAGATTTTGTTCTTTTCCAAAAGTCTTATATTCAAATCGGACTGTATTATGAATTAGTGACCTTTCGTGTGAACTGAGATAAATTTTATGTACGGTAATTTCCGGTTATAGCATCTTTATTTGCAAATTTAGTTTATGTAAAACGACCCCAGCTCACGTTGTCGCGTTTTTCTCATTTGGATTGTTTTCCTTTCCGTAAATTTTCAAGTCTTTTTTCACATGTCCTATAAGCATGTGAATTTTCTGCGCTCCCGACAGTGCCATATGGCACTATTTTCATTTATTTCGCTAATAGCTCAAAATCGATAAGAGGTACCTCTCGGGTTTCTGTACTCGGTTTATATGCCTATCAATATTATTTTTTGGTCTACCTAATTTTCAATTTACCGGAAATTGACATCCATTTACCGGTTTAATTACTTTACCGGTTACATTTACCGATTAATTACTTTTATACCTCTTATCTTACGCAAAACTGACCGTATGTAATAATTCCAACAAATATATAAAATTTACCCAATCACTTTTGTTTTATAGGTTTATTGTAATAATTAGACACGGCCTGATTCTTTAGTTTCCAGAAGCGATGATATATCGCACTGTTTAGGGCGTAACAGCAAAANTTATACGAGGATGAAAATATATAATCGAATCAGGTGTTAACAGTCATGCGCATATTGGGTAGCTAGCTACCCATTTTCACTTTATTTATAAATAAAAAGAGAACGGCTTGTGACAATTAAAAACGGACAACGGATTTGAAATAAAAAAATTACGTGTTTTATATGGGAGAAAAAATTTTTTTTTTGGAAAATTGTTTTTACGTTTGGGTCCGGACGAGGCCTTCAAAATAAAATAATAATCACAAAAATCGGTTGATTGTTTGGCGCGCTAGAGCAAATTGGGTAGCTAGCTACCCCAGATGCGCATGACTGTTATAGTAAACTCGATGCTCATGACTGTTAATAAATGATCCACTATATCAACAATCCACAGTGGATCATCCACTGTTTTTGAATCGCCCTCATTGGTCCCTAAACTGTGAATACCTTAATTTAAAGCTCCAGTTTTGGAACGTGATTGGACGGGATATAAGCATTTCAACGAAAGTGGCCTGGATGCAATTGGCAATAGCTCTCCTTGTTTTCAAGCATTTGATTATGAATTAGACACGGTAGCAACCGAAGATTGGTAGATTTCAAAATTTGTAATTCACAAAATCCCTATCATACCGTAATATTTTGTGATATATTATATGATGATATATTATATGATATAACCCACTCACGAGTTATCTTGGCACCAGTTATCTTAACAAAATTGTGTATTCTTAACACTTGCTGGACCAAAACGTATCGCGATTTACAATTATCTTACCAAATGCCTTACCCTATAATAGGATAATTTATCCTAACAAAATTCAATTACAGGGTGAGGTAATATAGATGCTAAGCCGTTTTTTGGTGAATTATATTCGCTTAGAACCAAAAACGGCTTAGCATCTATATTACCGCACCCTGTATCTTATGACTTTTTCAGCAAAACAGTCAAGACAACTGGTTAGGTGATGTACGGGCATATAAGGACTTATTTTTGAAAACGAGACTTTTTTTATTTACAAATTTAGTATTTGTTTCCGTTTAAAAACTGCTAAGGTACTAAAATGGATAATATATTTTGTTCGTTTCCTCAAGTCTTATATTCAAATCGGACTGTAAATAAATTATTGACCTTTCGTGTGAACTGAGATAAAATTTTATGTACGGTAATTTCCGGTTATAGCATCTTTATTTGCAAATTTAGTTTATGTAAAACGACCCCAGTTCACGTTGTCGCGTTTTTCTCATTTGGATTATTTTCCTTTCCGGAAATTTTCAATCTTGTTTTCACATGTCCTTATATCGGCATGTACACCCCCTGCGCTATTATCTTGCAACTTTTGCATGAAAAATATCCGCAAGATAACGGAGCGAACGGGGACATCTGCAAGATAACAGCGCAGTGCTTAACACATAAAGGTAAGGATTCCTGGAAAATTGGCCAAAAAATCCGCAAGATAACGGAGCCAACGGGAAAATCTGCAAGATAAGGGGTGACAAGATAACAGCGCAGGGGTTATATTTTCTTGCGGTCCCGACAGTGCCCGTATGACACTATTTCTTTTATTTCGCTAATAGCTCAAAATCGATAAGAGGTACCTCTCGGGTTTCTGTACTCGGTTTATATGCCTATCAATATTATTTTTTGGTCTACCTAATTTTCAATTTACCGGAAATTGACATCCATTTACCGGTTTAATTACTTTACCGGTTACATTTACCGATTAATTACTTTTATACCTCTTATCTTACGCAAAACTGACCGTATGTAATAATTCCAACAAATATATAAAATTTACCCAATCACTTTTGTTTTATAGGTTTATTGTAATAATTAGACACGGCCTGATTCTTTAGTTTCCAGAAGCGATGATATATCGCACTGTTTAGGGCGTAACAGCAAAAACGAAGGTGTAAAATTATGTTATTTGAAATCGATTTTTGCCTTTATCTTGACATTTATATACCAAAAGCAGCACTAGATGGTGACCTGAAGGATTTACCAATTTTGTTGTATTTTCATGGAGGTGCTTTCATGGTTGGGTATAATACAATTATTACCGGCGCCGAAATTGCTGCTACTCAAAATATAATTGTTATTGCGGCAAATTTTCGAATGGGCGTTTTTGGATTTTGGTATCATCCGGACTTTGAGGCACAGATGGCGCCAGAGCATAATTTGCCATTTGATGAAGATTTACCCTATTCGGGAAATCAATGTCTGATGGATCAACAAATGGCAATGATTTGGACGCGTGAAAATGCTCTGGCACTGGGTGGCGACAAAGACCGGATTACTATTTCCGGCATGAGTGCAGGCGGCCAGAGTATAGTGGCTCACGCGGTTATGCCATCTAGCCAATCACTTTTTGACCAAATGATTTCTTTCTCGGGTCAAACGGGAATTCCTTATTATGAAACTACAGAGCAGGGTTCCGTAGGGTAACCTAACCCGTTATGTTAACACCCGGTATGTTAACAGAATTCCATTATGTTATCACATTTTGAGATTTGACTAACTTCGATTTCCAATCATTTAACC
>SCLG01000035.1:349251-359888 GCA_004367875.1 Oikopleura albicans
ATATTTTGTCACATTTTGTGATTTTTTGTAATATTTTGTAATTTTTTGTCATTTTAGTCACATTTTTTGATTTTTTGTAGCATTTTGTAATTTTTTGTCACAATTTGCGATTTTTATCACATTTTTTTAGTTTTCACATATTTTCAAATAAGGTTAGACAGTCGGCTTTCGATGACCTTTATTCATACATACACCTGTGACCAGAAATGAGAGATTTTCACACATAATCGGAGTTCTAAACAACCGTTAACAATTTTAGCGACAAAATTTATTAAAATTTTATGTGTAAATATTAAAATCTGGGCAATAAACAATTATTCCAATTCGTATTTATAAAGTTTTTCAATTCCTTTATTTGGGCATTGGTCAGCGGAGGTCGCCTTTTTGCATTCATCATCCTTCATACATAAATGTATCGTACATTTGACAATTTGTTCCTTTGAGTCACTTCCGTCAAAAGCGAACGTTCGGAATTGAAATGATGCTGTCGTCTCGGTTTGTTCTAATCGGGCAGCATCTAATACTTTTGCATAGCAGCTACCGGAAATAATGTGCACACTTTTGTCATTTTGCTGAACTTTGACAGGATTCGATAAGATAAAAACAAGAGACTCATAAGAGTTTTCAGACTTTTCTGCGCGGAAAAAATAGAGTTTTCTGAAACTCACATATCGTCCTGATTTAAAAACGCGAAAAAAAATTTATCGGAAATGCATATTTCTCCTTAAGTGCGGCACTTAAGAGGGGGAGGACTGTAATACAAAAATAGTTTAAAAGAAGGAAAAGGATTTATCGTCGGTGATTGGCCGAGTGCGCTCAAAAAAGATCAAAGACAGGCCACATAGGCCTCACACGTGCTGTCAAGCAACGTTACCAAAAAGTGGTAACATTATTTTTGCTTCGCGTTTGAAAATCACTGTGATACAGTACGGGGTAAAATAACGTGTTTCTCGCTTTCGCAAACTTTCCATTCTACCGTGTGAGTTTCATGAAAATGGGCTGCACATTTCTAGGCTGCACATTTCTGGTAGAATAAACCAATTTTAATTTACATTTCCTCCCCACTTTCTCAGTACGCTATAATAAAATGAAAAACAAAATTGGTCTATTCTAGAATCGCGCAGCCGATTTTCATGAAATTCAGACTGTAATGGGCTTAAAACAAAAACAAAAAATCGAGAAACGCGTTATTATACCTCATATTGTATATCATGAAGTTTTATGCGTAGATTACTTTGGTGAAATAAAAAAAAATCAAAGAGGAGACATGTCTTGGCGCTAGAGACCATTTTAGAAGCCCGAAGGACTCGTCGAAGATAAGGTAACGGCTGAAAAATAGTAAGATAGCGCGCTATACCGGGGTATAAAATAACAGCGCAAGTTATCCATAATCAGTGTCAAGGAATACGTTTTTTATATGTATAACACGTCTATTCAGAAAAAAATAATCATCAACTAAAAAATTCGAATCCTGAACTTCACAGCGTTGAAAATGAAACGCAATATTTTTGAGAGTTGCCACGCTCCATTCAACCTTGATTTCCTGATTTTGTCCGAGTGTTAATGCTTTGTCGGCGATAATCATTTCAAATCCGCCATCTAGTGATCCGGCACCTTTAATGTGCCCAGAAAGGCTCACATCTTGTAAAGTAAACGATTTGCTCGAAACCGTGACGTCTGTTTCATATTCACACGTAAATTTAATACTTGATCCGGACAAACTGTGAATGACTTTTGCGCCGCCCAAATCCATTTCACGCCCAGGGTTTTCAGCCGCCACCGTCATTTTGAACACAAGTCTGAATATTTTTCAAATAAGGCAACGGAGCTCCAAAAAAATACCGTAGGGGGATGGTCTGACTTTGAGACTGACGTCATAATAGCGTTACAAATCATAGGAAAATTGCTCAAAGCCTCAGAGCCAGAGAGTCCCCATACGGTATATTGAGAGTTAAGTACACCACCCATCTAAGTAAGTTAATACTAAGTAAGTTAACAATCTCAAGGTAAGTTAACAAAATTTTTTTGTAGATTTTGATAAAAACGAACCGTCTAAATTCAAATATTACTTGAAACTCATAGTTAATAGTTTTTTTACGTTTCCAATCTTCAAGTAAGTTAAGAATGTTAACAGTGTTAACTTAACACCTTTTTCACTCAAATTTTTTGAGCCCGTTATAAGGCGACACTTCTCAGTCCATTATAATACGCAAAGTATCGCAGTGATTTTCAAACGCGAAAAAATAAATAATGTTACCAATTTTTGGTAACGTTGCTTGACAGCGCGTCTGAGGCATATGTGGCCTGTCATTGGTCCTTTTTTGAGCGCTCTGTGTCAATCAGCGAAAGGCAAATCACCAAAAGGCGATTTTCTTCTTTTCAAATATTTTTGTATTACTCAGCCTTTGATATTTTTGATTTAACGCCCTGTCAAGCAACGTTACCAAAAAGTGTTAACATTTTTTATTTTTTTCGCGTTTAAAAATCACTGCGATATATTCATATTTATATTCATTAATATATTAATCTTAGACGATCAGAACGATACAAGCTCTGCTCACGTGGCGTCCTCTAACGGACTGAACTATGTTATTTTTGACCTAAGAAGCTACAGGTTTAGCCTCATGAAAATCGGCTGAGCGTTTCTAGAATAGAACAATTGTCTTCTTTTTTCTTGCAATGGGGTGTTCCTATTGGTCAAAATCATTTTAAAATATGCCGACACGGTATACTAGAAACGCACAGCCGATTTAGTTACCACAGTAAACACGCTTAATTTGTGTAAACCTTGTAAATTATAAATCAAACTTACAAATCATTCTTTATATCGTAGGACATTCCACATTCACCCAATGCACATTCCAGCACGAAATCCATTTCGGACTCGGAATCATCCACAGGGGTTAATATGGGCTTGACACTCTCAATTTTATCACCAAAAACACCCTTATGAAAGGAAATGGTTATACTGCTGTGCCCACAAGCGAGACTTGTACAAGATTCGACAAACATACACTGGCCGCTTGCTTTTTCATACGTCCAGCATTCTTCTGATGGACATGGCGATTTTTTATCATCTGTATCATTATCTAAAATATTTAAACATTAAGTTGTAAAAAATTAATATACGCCGAAGGTTTTTTTTGCGAAACGGAAACCGAGCCCTATATAATATAGGCTATACTAACACTCACCATCGGCGCATTCCATGACGTCATCGGTACCCAGTTCCCACGCAGCGACATCACTCGGACAAACAACGTCTGCAAATGTAGACTTGAGGATATCGTCTTTGTGTGACCCAGGTGATCTAAGTAGATAATTGTAAAATATTTTGTAAACATCATTTTTTTGACTTTTAGCCAAAATTTAAAAGTTACATAACTACAAACGTTACAAAGTATTAAGTCAATCAAAATGTTTTGAAGATAACTCATTTGAAAAGAAATGCCAAGTCTAAAATTAATCTTGGAGAAAAAAAATAAGCCATAACCACCAATTAAAAAACTGTACTCGTCGTAAAATTAAAAAGTGGATTGTAGTGGGCTAATCCAGTTTTAGCCCAAGTTCACTCTGTCACGTGATAAACGTGATTTACGTTAAAAGTGCTGTAACTAATTTTTTTCATTTGGTGATTAATAATCACTGATTATGGGCCATAATTTATGGCTTATTTTTTTGTTCTTGAATGCTTTTAAAGCAGAATAACCAATCACTTTTGAGATTATCTACCCAATCAACGCACGGTTTGCGTTTTTATCAGTGTTTTTTGTGTTCGATCAACCAATTCACTGTTTTGTACTTCGGCCTCCCAAGTTATTGAATGTCAAATAACCGTCAATAATTTCTTACTTGTTTATTACCCAGTGGCCTTCGGTTCCATGCCACATCCACCACATGTAAATATTTTCAGTATCGACAACGGTAGAATACACCGGGTACTCTTCATTAGTTAGAGTCGTTTTTGTGAAAGTTGACTCTGTTCCACTTCGAGTCCATTTAATATCGAAACAACAGGGATTTTCAACAATTTCAAAATCATGTTCGGATGCGGCACCTTCCCATAGATCTTTGTCTTGGGGACACGCAAACTCCCCAAAAACACTTTTTATGCGATCGCCCCCATGTTTACCCGGGGTTTCATTTATGACCCAGTGGCCAACCGACTCATGCCACATCCACCACATATAATTTTCCGAATCCTTAAAAAGTTATTTTATTTACAATTTTTTAACGAAACATGAAATTACCGGTTGGGTAATGTTGACTACAGCTATAGTAAATACAATTGGTATTAACATGTACTGTGGTTAATTGATTATCAAAAATAAAGTGTTTATTAAATCAATACACAGTTGATGTGGTAACGAAGTGACACTTTTTTGAGTTTTTAGGCAAAAAGTGGGCAAGAGTGACGGAACGAAGTGACCGTAATGAAACGAAGTGACAGTTTTTGACAAAAAATGTGTCACTTCGTTACTACACCAACTATTTTCGAACTAAAATCGGAAACTATCAGGCTGAATATACAGTGTCGTTTTCTTGTTTTTTAGGCGTTAACACTCGCCAAAATTTTAGCCGAGGGTTCACCATTAATTTTTTTTATTTGTATCGTGTAGTAATAAAAGCTTACCCGTTGTTTGTAGTATGGAGAGCCGTGAAATTTCTTGAGGGTGCCATCAACGGACATGGCTAGAGTCCATAGTCCATTTAGATCACTATCAGAATCCGCAAATCCAGATGACAGTAATCTAGGTCCACAGTCAAAATTAACTGGCGGTAGTGTTGTCGGTGGCTTGCTCGTTGTCGTTGTCGCCACTTTAAATATATTTATGATAAAAACTTGTATGTAAAGGAACGGCTTACTAAGTGGCGGTTTGCTCATNTATTTATAGCATCTCTTCTTTTACAGAAAACATATCTCGCAGAAAACGAAAAATAGGTACATCGTCCCATTTTTGGACCAATATTTTTTTCGGTCAAAAGCGTCCCTTATTAAGCTCATTCGTCTCTTATTAGGTAACAGCGTTCCATATCACGCCCACCCACTGTATATTCTAATAGTTTGTGACGGCAAAGACTGTTTCCCGTTGAACCCGTCATTATTTACCTTCGTAGAAAACTACCGTAACCAGACCAGTAGAGTCAATAGATCCATCCATTATACAGCATTCATTTAGGCCTTCTTGAATGTCTTGATTGAGTTCTTTCATGATCGATGACACATCCTGGGTATCTGATAGATATGTTGATTTTAGCTCTATATAAGCCATTACTTTCTCTGGACTTTATAAGGACTTGAAAGTTGTTGACAATCAAAAATATTCTACTTGAATAAGTAGTATATGGACTGTTTGATTTCAACTACATGTATTGTAGGAGGATACAAAATTTGAGAAAACGAGAAGCACGTTATTATGCGTGATCTTTGTTTTATGCGTTTTTAACTAATAAAAATGGAAGCAATGTTTTAATCAGGACCTATATTTTGAGCAATAATATTTTTATCGAAAAAAGCTACCGTTATTTAGCATAATCGACCCTTAATCAGCAGGCCATTATTCAGCACCGCTGGGTAATGAATTACAGGGGGTTGGTTATAAGGTCACAGAATGTTTTGTGGCTCTAAAGTCTAGTCAGCTTTTTTGAGTACCATATTTTTGGGAAAAAATCTTTAAAATCATGTCATTTTACGATTTTTTTTGGATGAAAACCCCAACATTTTATTTCTATAGAAATCATTTTTTTACACAGGAATTTATTTAAGCGATATAATTTATATCATATAACGCCACTTTTTTTTATTTTCAAACCCCAGACTATCGGACTGTCTTCGTCGTCGGTTTACTGATGCTTTTTCGAACCAAATGTTGCTTATTACACTTTCTATTTCATCTAGAAGCGTATATTTTCCTCGGTCATTATTATAATCTGTATCCAGTCTAGTATCCCACTCGTTCAGGGCCCAATTAAAATCGTTATATATTTTTGTTGCGGCTTTTTGGAATTCTTCCGTTGATGAATCGGTCAACTCGTCAGTAAAGACCAGGTCCTTAACTTCCATTGTAAGGTCAGAATAAATCTGTGATAACTGGGTGACCTTACATTCCTTCCCGTCACCGACAAAACCTTCGCTGCAAACACAGGCCACTGAACCCTCAAGGTCAATACACGAAGCTTTTGCATGGCAGGGATCGTCTACACATCTAATAAGTTCTGGAGCTAAAATACATCACTTAGAGAGTAAAAAATAACGAATGGTTGGCTCAGAAAATCGAAAGAAAACACAAACGTTTTTTGATTACGTTTTTAAGGCGCTCAAAAAGGGTGGGAAAATATAGCGTCTTTCAAGGCCTTATGAGTCATTTATCACGTGATCCGTTGAAATTGGCGCAAAACTGACCTCGGTCCCCATAATCTACTTTTCGATTCTGAGTCGAATGGTATGTCATGGCATTAACAGTTTTTTTTCGATTTTCTGAGCCAACCATTCCTTATTTTTTTCTCTCTTAGTAAAACGTTTTGAGTCATAATTTTTGAAACGTTAACTCTTAATACTTCTTTCTAATGAATTTCAGCTCTATGGACCATAGTCCATAATTATTTATTAGCTTTAGTATATTGTCCGCGCAAGACCTTAATTGTCTCGGGCTGCTAATTTTGATTGGCCGCGTTACCATAGCAACGCGAAAAAAATATAAAAAACAATTTCTTCCTTTTTTGTTACGCGGACAATCGTTACGCTAGGCGCGTCCAACCTAATATTTTCAATCTTTTGCAAGAAATATGTTTTGATTTGAGCAGAAACTGACCTATAACAGACTTCATCCAAGCCATCTGCGAAGCAACATTTCCATAAACTCCAGGGTATTTGGGTTGTCCACATCCTTCACCATATGACACAACGCCATACAAAATTGGCACATCATTTACCATGCAGATAAGGGGGCCACCCGAATCACCTTGGCACGAGTCTTTCACGACATCGGTACGACCCGCGCAAAAGGATGCATCCGCAAATGTTGTGTATAATGAATTCTGTCGACAAAACGCCTCGGAGAAAATTCGTAACTGTATCGACTGAAGGATATTGGCCGACTCACCGTCTTCTTCCATAGCACCCCATCCAGCAGTAAAACACTGCAGACAAGGATATAAATTATTGAGAAATTTTTTTAACACGGTTTTTTGACACGAAAATTTTTTAACACGGTTTTTTGACACGAAAATTTTTTAACACGAAAATTTTTTACCACGAAAATTTTTAAAAATATTCTTTAACACGAAAATTTTTTAACACAGATTTTTTATCAGTGATTTAATTTTTAACACGAATATTGAAAAAACGCGTTAAAAATGTTTGTGACAAAAATCCGCTTTAAAAATTTTCGTGATAAAAATCCGCGTTAAAAATTTTCGTGATAAAAATCCGCGTTAAAAATTTTCGTGATAAAAATCTACGTTAAAAATTTTCGAGATAAAAATCCGCGTTAAAAATTTTCGTGATAAAAATCCGCTTTAAAAATTTTCGTGATGAAAATCCGCTTTAAAAATTTTCGTGATAAAAATCCGCTTTAAAAATTTTCGTGATAAAGTTCCAAATTGATAGAAAGAAGGACCATGAAAAAATTACAAATACACCGGGTGCGCAGTTATCGGGCGTCCTTGGGCAGTTTTGCCCGCTCGTGCTGTTATCGGGCGGGGTTTTTCCCCAAAAAACTTCTCACTTTTCCGCCTACGCCCTGCGCAGTTATCGGGCACCCTGAGTAGTTATTCCGTCTACGCAGTGCGCATTTACCTAGCCGGAAATACTCCAAATAACAATTTTGAGGACTCTTTTTGTTCATTTTTCCTAACTCTAACCCCCTATGGGCTTATCCGCCACCTTTGTACAACCACTTTACTCGAATCTAAAAATGTTTCCAAAGTTTCATTTTTTTCTCTAAGATATGATTTTTCTCTAACATATGATATTCAAGCGTATTTATAAGATTTCGTTATTCAATAAAAAAAAGTAATATCGAATCTTAAAATTTCCCGGCAGGTTTATAATAACAATTTGGTATTGCGCAATTCTCCGCTCGTGCTGTTATCGGGCGGGTCTGTCATTCGCTAATGACATTTTGGTATTGCGCAATTTGCCGCTCGTGCTGTTATCGGGCGGTTTTTTGTGCATCTTTTTCCCCTATTCCGCCTACGCCCTGCGCAGTTATCGGGCGCCCGATCAAGGTTTTGTTGACGCGAAACACCCCGATAACTGCGCACCCGGTGTACATAATCACAGTGTCGGAATCATGCCTCACTATATTGTCACGAAAATTCACAAGTTTTTGTATCCCTGCTTTGGACCTTCAACAGAATCATCATGAGCGCTAATGTGGTTTCCATCTTCTGGCAAACAAACTAAATTTCGGTTTACTCCGTCCAAATCCATGGGCTCGGTCAACAGGAGGCAAAAATCATAATGCATTTCTTGATCGTCATACTGTGGATGAGGGGTAATCGAAACAATTTTTACCTCTTGTTCTGTTGAATCAGTATCGGTCAAACTTCACCCAAGGTTATCAAATACAGAATGGCGCATATTTTTGGATAACAATGGCCCTATAAACCCACAAGTGGGCAACGTGGACACTAGTGGCCTGATAACCCCGCATCGAGTTATGTTGTATATTTTCAAAATTGTTAGTATATTATTTATAAAAATCTAGGACAAACGGTAGATATTTTTAAAAATATTAATTAATTAATTTGTTAACCTTGGCTGTGCTCTCCAATAATAACGGTAAGGTCATCACGTAAGGTTCCATCGTCGTTTACGCAACAATGAGCGGCCGTTAAAATATAATCTTTAGTTATAATTGACCCACCGCAATCATGTTCGCCACTAGCTGGCATGGGGATTGAAAAATTAATTTTGAAAAAAAGTTAATAAAATATTTAAACAAACATTGTTAAAATAATCAATACCCGACTTGAATGGACGCGATCCAAGGCCATGAGTTTGGTTTTGCATCCGTACCATTGATGATTCGTTTATTTTGAAACACATTTTCCATACAGTGGCCGGCGGGAACTAAATCGTCCTCGTCGTATGTTTTCTGATATTCTTCTTCATCAACATTTTCGTCTTCATTTTCATCGTCATCTTGATCCTCATTTCCATCTTCATCTTGATCCTCATTTCCATCTTCATCTTGATCCTCATTTNAATGTATTATGTCATATACACCAGGTGCGCCGTTATGTTACAAAACCAAATCAAAAAAAGTATAACATAACGGAAAATTGTAACATAACGGCGCAGTGCGTAAGCGATTTCCCTGGAAAACGCAAAAAAAAATTAAAAATTGTAACATAACGGGACGAACGGGGAAAATATTGCGCAATACGTTTTTTTTTTGCAAGGATTGTAATATAACGGAAAATAGTGATTACGTAACTCAAAAGTGTTGCGAAATACGCGTTTTTTGTACAAATTGTAACATAACGGAAAATTGTAACATAACGGCGTAGTGCATAGGCAAAAACGCCAGAAATTTTTTTGCTGAAAAATTGTAACATAACGGGACAAACAGGAAAAATTGTAACATAACGGGGTGAAACATAACGGCGCACCTGGTGTACATGGCGCCCTCTAACAGCCTGAATTGCGTTATTTTTTGACTCACAGTAATGAGTATCAAAATAAATTAATAACTCTATCTTGCAAGTTCATAAACTAGAAGTGTACTTACCAACATTTTCATGCATCCACTCAATTATTTCGGCAACTTTACTATAGATTCCGGGCTTGTCCGGATTGCCACAGTTTGTCTCGGAACTTAACCCATAAAGCATTGGCGCGCCATTTTCAACACATACAAGTGGTCCTCCCTCATCGCCTTAGAACGGGTTACACTATTTTTTAATGGTTTAGAAAATATTGCCGAAAATGAAGCCCTTTTCAGGTTTCGGCTTTTTCTGTGTTCGTCCAAATCGGGCTGTGCCTATTTTTATAACCACATTTCGTTTAAAATATGAAATTTATGTTATACTAGTATATTTAACCCTCACTATACATCCGTCTTTTGTTCCATCATCTTTCCCGGCACAAAATGATTCATCGGGAATATCATCGGCATCGTTTATATCCAGTGATTTTTCAATACAGTAACTGTCCGAAAACACATCAACTTTGATTGAAGTCAGAAATTCGGAAAATGTATTCTGCGCCTCACTGCTTTGTGCACCCCATCCAGCTGTGTAACATTTTGGTCCTTGTTTATAATTGGTACGGGGATCATTTGGTCTGGCGTGAGGATGCAGATACCGCTCAAAAAGTTTTTATACACGCCGGTGCCGTTAACTCCCAGGGGTGCGTGTATATAAACACACGTCTTGTTTATTCGTCGATTGAAGGCATATGGAGGCCCCATGGGTCAAAACGAGTATTGCTGACCCTCCATTCAACTTTTCGAAAAAATTACATTGACGGTATTTTTTGCGTAGGTTGGAGATTTCAAACAGCTCTCTAGGGGGCCCTGGTGGCCCAAATCTGAATAGTGAGATCGACGTAGTTTGACAAGCTCTACAACTTGACCTTACCATTTTTTTTGAATTATTGTTATTTTTTTAAATGTGTGTTTATATACACA
>SCLG01000035.1:365706-383083 GCA_004367875.1 Oikopleura albicans
GGTCATCATAATCTACCCACTTCTGTTTACCCGATTTCCATTCGAGCTTTTCAATACTTGCGCCCGAACTGCCGCCAAAAACCGTTGGCTCTCCGTCAATGCCTTTTCCGATTATAAATCCATTTGGCCGATTGGAATTCAATTTCGTATTTTTTTTAATTTGCATGTTCCAATTTTCATATGGGTAAAATATGGCGCAGTTTTCATCAATACAAAATATCATTTTATTTTCTTTGTAAACATCGCAAATGGCGCGACTTCCGTGTTGAAATGGTTGGTTTAGATTTCGCGCGTGTCTAAATGTACATCCATCAAACTTTCAATATGGATGTAATACAAATAAAAATGCTAACATACAGAAGTGCCGTCCAGTACGGGCCCCCAAGAAATGGACGGTTTTTTCGAAAACAATTTTGACGCCAAACAATTTTCGTCAAGTAAGGGACGGTTTTTTCAAAAAAATCAAATAAAGGATGCTTTTTGAAAACAGGAAATCGTCCCTTACTTGGCGACCCCTGTGTACACCTATTGCGTGTTAGTCCTTCACCCCTTAGTATTTCATTTTCCTGCGTATTATCCGCCTAAAAGTTCGCTTTTAAAATTTTTTTTGATTTTTAAACGGAAAAGACATGATTCAATTTATTTAATCACCCACCATGACATTACTGAAATTTGCCCGATAATGAGAATTTCTAAAACGTCCAGATTTTCTAGATTTTGAGGGTTTCAACGAATACGCACAAACGTGTTTTCTTGTATTTTTTATTATGAAAAAATGATTGCTAACCCGATTATTATCGAGGTGATGAAATTCGGCAGTCACAACTTTTTGACGTTTTTTGTCGATATATTTTTCTTGAGATCTGATAGCAAAAATAGAAAAAACACGATTGTGCGATTAATTGATAAAATTACTTAACAGAAAAAATGAATGAAATATTTTAAAAATTGTAAGACTAGTTCAATTTGGAAATTTTGATTTATGTCAAGTTCAAGGCTCTGTGGGTGGTTAAACCCGCTGTAGTTACTTTTCTTGGGGACAAATTTGTAACCAACGCATTAGTCCCGCTCTTTATAATTCGACATCCGTATCCTGCCAAATGTTTGGTTGGTCACCGTTAACAGCATATAAAACTCCATCAACAATGGTTTGGCATGACTTTTTGAAGGCAACATTTCGCAATCCTATAACTCAATAACTATACGTTGATCACGTGTTATAAAATTTACTTAATTTTTTTAATATTCTAGGATTTTTTGAAATTCGAAATTTTGTATTGACCCAAAAAGGGATTCGACTCTTGTTATTTTCGATATTAAGAATATTAGGCTGAGTTTTTTGTGGAAAACGGCACTGGGTACTCAATCAGGGACCTCGAGAGTTAATTATAGACTATAATTTATAGTAATATACATTATAATTTGTAGTATTTCCAATCTGGAATCGATATGTTCTGTACTCGATATGACCAGAAAAGTCGTTTGCTACGACTAAATTCTCACTTTTCGATGCTGAAAAAAGTAAAAAAAATATAAAAATAGTCATCGAGGCAAGTAGCCTCATTATTTCTACTTGTTCTACTCGGTTTTACGATTCCGCACTTTCCTTTTAAAGTTTGACTCCGCCCTAACGGTTTGATATGACTGCTGATAACATTAGGCAACACGCAGCATTTTGGTAGCGAACAATAGTTTAACTGGAAGTATTAGGATAATAAAGCTGGTAAGCTGGTGAAGTTACAAACAGATCTAAAACTACACTACTGTACTATCACGACGGGTACAAACTTATGACAATACAAAAATATAAATAACACGAAACATAAATATTAGGTAAAAAGACATCTTAATATAAGATATTGCATTTTTTCAACAAAATATCTGACTCGACTATTATGGTCCCTATTAAGATTTTTTTCGCGAAAACGGTCCTTTAGTTATTTTAGACTTAAAGAGCCCATTAAATTAAAAGCTAGTTAGGCTAAAATATAGAACAAGGAAAGTTATTAAGAAAATGTGGAAAACATAAAATTCTCAAAATGTCTTTAGCGAGCTCTAGATTTCTTTGAAGGTCAGTTTTTTTGGAAATTGTAGAGCTCGCTACAGACATTTTGAGAAATTTATTTTTCCACATTTTTCTACTTACTTTTTTGATTTCTATAATTCGGTCAAAATAGTTTTTAATTGAATGGCCCATTCAGAATGGGCCTATCAGCCGAAAGTCATTACAGGACCGTTTTGGCGAAAAATTCTTAATAGGGACCATCAGAGCCGAATCAGATATATTTTTGTTTAGAACACTGTTTGAACGGGGGCAGTATGTTTAGTTCTGCTTGATATTACCACTGTGCCAACGAGGTCGTGTTAAATCATTTCAATTATTTACGAACGAGTATTTAAGTTATTTGGAATAATTATATACGATAATTATTAGATAACATGAATTTTTACAACCTCACCCTAGTTAGACGTACCCCTAGGGTGCATGTTGAGTTTTTATCGGTTTAAAAGGTTGGGACAGGTTTACGACAACAGTAATGGTGCTATTGTGTGCAAAAATGGTTTCGTTACCTTCTTGTTTATAAAACAACTTGACAATGATTGCTGATAAAACACACATGTAACAACGTACATGATTCGAAAATGCGGCGCCTACTTTTAATAAAATCGCTGATTCACTTAAATACAATGTTTAGATAAGCGAGTGAACTAGAGCACGTTGTCGTTCGATATAGCCCATACGGTAGTAATGGGCCATACGGTATGGCCCATACCCTAGTAAAGGTCAGACACAAGTACAAATTAGCACCCAAGTTACTAATTGACAAGTCATAAATTATGACTCATAATCTCTAATTATGACTCATAATAGCATCCAAGTTACTAATTGATAAGTCATAAATGATGACTCATAATCTCGAATTATGACTCATAATAGCATCCAATTTACTAATTCATAAATCATAAATTATGACTCATAATCATTTTAATTTTCTAAAGTACCGTTTTTATAAAAAAAAAACTTTATAAGGTTTTCATAAGGAGTAATAATGAACTACTCCTAGTAAAAGTCTTGTTCTTTAAATATAGCGGTTTATTTGTCATTTAATGTTTAAGCCCTTTTAGAAGCTAAACATTCACATGCATTTTTCAAGGGGTTGCCAAATAACGATCGGTTTTATATTCGCTTTAGGCCAAAAGGGACATTTCTGGAACATGTGATCCTTTGAGAAAATCTTTGGCTTACAGAAATTTCACCTAGTGAACTATTTTTTTCGAATAACATCGTACCTAAATTTGTATACAAATTCAACTATTGTAAACCTTTTCTACGAAAATTAAATTCTGTATAGGTATACGAATTTACTTTTGTAATAACCCGAATGACTTTATTATGATGTTACTTCCGTTGTAAGTTAATATTTTGAGATAACAACTATTTCACACAAAAATCGAATCAAAGTGGAAATGTTAGATAGCATTCCCTCAATAAGCCTTTCCAAATTAGAATCAAGCGAGGAAGAGAGAAAAAAGGCAGAGGATGTAATTTTAAGTCATAATTGCAGAAATTAGAAATGCGAAAAATACTTCACGGAGTCCGCATTCAGGGTGGGTTTGCGATTTTTGAAAAACGGCTGTTATTTAGCACGCGACCCTAATTCAAAACTCCCAGGATTAGGCGAATGTAATCTTGTAACTTCACGTAAAATTATATTTGAGTTTTATTGAATTGTATATTTTTATATACATAAACGCATCAAAAACTAATAGAAAATGCTTGTAACCAATGTTAATATTTTGACCCTAATTAAAGGCAAATGCTATCAATTGATAGTTTTATCTAAAAAGGACCCTTATTTAGCACCACCGACCCTTATTTAGCCCAAGTGACACTTATTCTGGTAGTTTCAATAAAAGTTTTTTTTATGGATTCTCAGAAAACCTAGTTGCATCATAAAAATTTGATGCAAATATGTATCATTGTCCCCTGGGAGTTAAGCATTGGTTCAAAATAAAGACTAAAAGTTCAGAATTAAGACTGAAATTTAAGACTTAGATCGAACTGACAGATATCCTAAAGTTTTACATCTTTGAAAAAAGTTACATTATGGCCTCACCGAAGTTGGTTTCTTATACCTGACAGATCATGACGTTCCAAAGAATCTGGTGGAAGAAGTTCATGCTTTAACAGAGTACTATTTATTCAAAGCGAACTGTAAAGAACGACAGAGGCTTGTACATTTGAAAACTGGTTTACTCAGTTACGGCGATATTTATAATAAAAACGATAAAAAAGTACTCAGGTAGAAAACATGATTCCCATTTATGAGTACCACACCGTCTGCGCATTTATCTACCATTTTGATTGAAAAAAAAACTAAGCAGGATTCCAGATAACTCGGTAGAGCGTGAGTGTATTGTGTTGATGACCGAAGAGGACATAATCAGGGTCTTTTTCGAACAATTATTTATTATTTAATTGTTATAAATGATTTATTTAATTATTATTATAACTTGTATACACCCCCGCGTCATTATCGGGTGAAACTTTACAAAAAAAAATTTTTCAAAGCTTGTACCCGATATGGGCGAAGGGGTGTAATGATAGATAACTGCAAAGACGGTGTATTTTTTTTTCAATATTATTTGACTTCATGTCCTAATTATTATTTTAGTTTTAAGTCCAAGAAAAAACTCAATCTTTATTATATCGACATGATATTTAACAGATACATAGAAGCAATGAAACGAGTAGGACCGGATTTTGATCAATATTTAGGGCTACCCAATTTAGGTACGCCATTTTTTTTGAAATTTGGTTTGTATACTTAGATGGTTATTAAAATCGGTGATAGGTCAAACATTGGTCTATTGGGTTGAGAAGGTCCTGGGGCTGCACAGTGGACGTCTTACCGAAGCATACGGTGAAGGTTAGAAGTTCTAACTTAGAACATTAACTCCTTATTCATCTCTACAACGACAGTCAAGTACCAGATGCATTATTATCTTAAAAAATTTTCTCAAAAAGGACTTTATTTTTGAAATTCTCACATAATAAACGACAAAAATGGAGAGGGCCTCAAAGTAAGGGCCATCTTTTTCGATGCTCAAACGTGTCACAAACGGTCCTTACTTTGACGTTGCCCTCACTTTGAGAGGCCTTACCTTGAGAAAGCTTACTTGAGAAATAAGTTTCGGAAAAAAACCAAAAAATGGCCCTTACTTCGAGAACGCGGCCCATACTTTGAGGCCCCTGTACTATTTTCCGTTCTAAAAGGGTGTAATAAAAAACATAGTAATTTCGACAAATGTTCCATCAAATCTTATTCTTGTTACACTTCAGACAAATCCAAATCGAGCCGCTCTGGCGTAGTAGAGTTAAACTGATGCCTTCAAATTTTCTTCACTTTTGACGTTAGTTATGACAAACTTTATAAATGCGAATTTTAGATCCAGTGATAATTCAACATGCAAATCTATACAAACCGGTTAATCGAGAGCGTTGGGCTTTTGTTGAGCACGTTGATAGCAGTATATTCACAATGCTGATGCAAAATGGAAAAGATGGCCTGGAAGTCGATTTTAACGGAAAATGGGTAAAAGTGCCCTTCAGGAAAGATACATTTGTCGTCAATTTNGTTGATCGACAAAAAGTAATTTGAAGAAAGGGTATTTTATCAAAATTTCGATAATAAATGATCTACAGAGAGGCCTCAAAATAACGGCCACCTTTTTCGATGTGCACACGTGCCAAAAACGGCCCTTACTTTGACGTTGTCCATACGTTGAGACAGCCCTTACCTTGAGAAATAAGTTTAGAAAAAAAGCCAAAAAATGGTCCTTACTTTGAGAAGTGGACCTTACTTTCAGAAAACGGCCCATGCTTTGAAGCCCTGTAGTATTTTTTCCGTTCTAAAAGGGTGTAATAAAAAAACAGACAAATCGAACCGCTGTGGCGTAGTAGACTTAAACTGATGCCTTCAAATTTTACTCACGTTTGATGTTAGTTATGACAAACTTTATAAATGCGAATTTTAGATCCAGTGATAATTCAACATGCAAATCTATACAAACCGGTTAATCGAGAGCGTTGGGCTTTTGTTGAGCACGTTGATAGCAGTATATTCACAATGCTGATGCAAAATGGAAAAGATGGCCTGGAAGTCGATTTTAACGGAAAATGGGTAAAAGTGCCCTTCAGGAAAGACACATTTGTGGTCAATTTAGGAAACATGTTGGATTAGGGTTTAGAATTATTTTGTCAGAATGACAAGTTAGCATTAAAAAATAAAAATAATTGCATATCGTGTGTCAAAGCTCAAAATGTGTCAATTTTGTCTAGAAAATAACACGGAATGGCATCGATGGAATAGTTCCATCGTTTTTTTCATTTTATTTTTTCTCCGATGTCATTCCGTATAATTTTATAAATAATGCGCAAATTTGATTCACGATATATAGATATATAGAGCGTCCACCGAAGAAATGTCCCAGATTCCTATTCTAGATTTTGTTAATCTGCCATTTTCGAGCAAGCGAAACAAAACGAATAAAGCTCGTGTCAAAATTATAAAATGTTACTCACGATGTCAAAATTCTAGAATACGAATCTGCGACATTTCAACGGTGGACGTTCTATACATGCTTATCGAGAATAGATTTTGGAAACTCAAAAATTGTAAACCGTAACTCAGAGCATGTTACTTATGGAATTTTGAAAGGTACGTTTTTAGATATTTTTAGACACCGCTTTTAGCCAAAATTTATTGTATCATTAACTTTTTTAGCCACATGGCATCGTGTTCGATTGGCGGCAAATGTTGAACGGTATTCCTGGCCAACCTTTTTTACACTCAGTCCTAAGTAGGGTGTTCGCGGTTGACACCATCAATTTGTGAAATAAAAGCTTTCAAGATAAAATTTTCTGGCTGAAAGAAAACAATAATTTCAACACCTAACCAGTTATCTTAACAACTGTTTTGCTGAAAAAGTGTTAAGATAATTGAATTATGTTAAGATAATTGGAAATCACGATACGTGTGGATCCAAAAAGGATTAATATAACCCAATTTTGTTACGATAACTGATGTTAAGATAACTGGTTAGAGGGTAATTTGCTCTGATGTCCTTTTAATTAATATTTTTTGCGAAAACCAGAAACACCCTAGTGAAAAGTCCAACTTAATACAAGTCGAGGAATTCGCATGGAACAAAAAAACCTATCTTGACCGCGTGGTGTCCGAGCGGAAACGGATTCTCGGTTTCAATCAAGATCGCCAAGAAGAAATAACGGCCGATACAAACGTTGTCGAGTGGTTAAAGGAGCATTCGGCACGGATGGACGAGGAAGCAAAAAACGGTGAATTTCCAAAAATTAACACCCAAATGTTTGAAATGTGCCAAAATAAACAAATTGTGGAAATGGACTACGACATCACCGAAAATCAAGCCAGAGACATAAAATATGATTAAATTATTGTAAAATAATAATTTTATGTATAATTCTGCTCAGGCAAAAATTAAATAAAAAACTATTCTACTCGATAAATTATACTATTATAGTAATACTCCTGAAATATTTGAAAAAAACTCGTATTAAAGTTTTTTAGATTCGGGCTGTGAAAAAAGTCGTTATTTCGTTTTCTGAAGATTTTGAAACTATGCAAGAAACTTGATTGAGACTTTTCAGACTTTTCTGCCCGGAAAAAAATAGAATTCTCTGAAACTCACATATATCATGCAGTTTGATGCGTAGATGACGTTGGTGAAATAAAAAAAATTGAAAAACTTTTGGCGCTAGAGAGCATTTTCGAGGCCAAAAGGCCAAAAGGGTCCCTTCACTGTGAAACACTTACAGACGTCACGTGACGTCATAGGTCGATTTTTTCTATTTTTTTCCGTGCAGAAAAGTATGAAAAGTCTCATTACTTTCTTGAAAACTTGAAAATTGAAATGTTAACTTGTTTTCAATTTTTGGGCGCAAAACTGTAAAAAATGAGTTGGGATTAAGAAAAACACATAATAAAATAAATGAAAGGCGCGGTTTTTTTTATACGAAGGCCAACTTTGCATTTTTCGGAAAAAGACATATGAGCGGATAACTGGCGGTCACAATTTATCAAAAATAACTTTGACCGCATGTTCGATGCCTTTCATAAAGCACCTGAAAGATAACTGGACAGGAATGAATCTACAAATGTGTACACAAGAATGTTCAGTTTATTCGGCACATTAAAGTACAAACACTAGGTTTCTTGTAGGTTTCAGGATTCACCCGATACATTCTTTCGCTCGATATATTCACATGTTTGATTGTACTGGCGACTATGGTCGAATCCGGGATCATCAATGTCCGGAAACGGTGTTGACGGCAAAGTTCGGTGAAAGAAAACTTCGATTATAAACCAGATACTAAAATTTCACAAAGAAATATATCATTGTGAACAGAGGTCGGCACTTTTGGACCCTACCCCTATTAGGCCCGAATGGACCACATTTGACGCACTTTTATGGTCCAATTCGGGTCCATTGGTCTTGACCTTAGGGTCTGGCATTGGACATTAAGGTCTGGCCTTAACCCTATGGTCAAATTCGGGTCCAATTCGGGTCCAATTCGGGTCCATTAGGTGTGGTTTGCGTCCACTCTATTTTTACCCTGGTCCAGTAGGGTCCAAATCGGGTTTATTAGGTGTGGTTTGGGTCCACTTTTTTAAGATTTTTGCCGACATCTGATAGTGAATTAATATTACCATTTAATCAAATTCAATTGAATTATTTTGTTTAGTTTTTGCTTATTTTTTTTTCTCTCGTTTTTTTTCTAATAACAATTTTATGGGAATTTGTTTAAATTTTATGGTAACTAATTTTTCAGGCCAATAATAATGTGATTCAGTCCATTAGAGGGCTCCAAGTGAACAGCGTTTGTAATCTTTTTAATCGAATTACATTAACATACTGCCCTCTAATGGACATCATCGAGTTATTTTGTAACTAACTACTTACAACACATAGTAAGAACGTCATACCTAGTGGCAACAGAATAAATGAGAAATGAAATTAACAGAACGCGATCAATAACAATGGCAAGTAAAACCCATTGATGAACCAGATTCTTATTTTTGCGATCAACGTCCAATTGGGTACGAATAATTGTCAGTTGTTTTACCGTCTCCTCAATTTGAACAATATTGTAAAAATTTAGCAGCCGTTGTACTGAATGTGTAGATTAGTCTTAGGTTTTAATTTTCAACTTATTCAATAATGATTTCATGGGTTCACAAACGTCCGGGATATGGGAGAAAGGGCTGTATTAAGTGCTTAAGGGTTAAATTATAATAATGCATACTTACAAATAAGAGCTTTCATTGCCGTTGGTTTATTCTCATCAGCTGTTTCCGCAATGTCTTTTAGTTAGAATTCTCTTTTGATTACACTTCCTGGGCTGTTAGATAACGGCACAGGGGGTCTATTCACAGTGCGATTATATTTTTATTAAAATTGATTGATGACCTTAATTTATGGGTCAATAACGGACCTAAAAACAAATCTAAAAATCTAAATATATACCGTATGATAGCGCTATGACTGCAAGGCTTTAAGCAATTTTCCTATGATTTGTAAGCTCTTATGACGCCACCGTTGCAGTCATAGCGCTATCATACGGTACAGTCCTAATTCTCAATACGGACGCCTCAACAATGACAATTCACCCCAATACGGACGCTATTTTCGAGAATCAAAAACGTGCGTATTGGAAGCAAGGACTGTATATATTGTTTATGAGAAGAAATATTAAAAAAATCACTATCCAGCTATTCAAATACGACAGAATGAAACTTTGAATCCGATCTCTGAAGTGATAAATCATTTTTGTCGAATGCATCTGGATCTGTAACTGTTGGAAGTACTTAATTCAAACTGCAAACATAAAAAATGATGAAAATTGAGGAATTAATTATTTGTGTTTAACTCCCAAGCCATATTATACTGAGCAGAGAAAATCAATTTCCAAGATGGGTGAAAGAAAATTCGTCGAATCACATCAGGAACTTCTCTAAAATGTTATAAATTTGATTTCTAGAATTAAACCCGTGCCGCAAGGGCCTCGCAGCGAGGCCCTCGCTGTTCAGAAGTGCATTTTTCATCTATTTTTAGAAGTGCATTTTCCTTAAAGTACATCTAACAGGTTTCCTGTTACATGAGTTATGCGTGCAGTAGGGTGCCCAGGGCTCGGCACAATTGGCTCGCTTTGGCTCGCTCAGAGCCAAAAACTACAATTTGGCGCGAGCCGAGTCAACGAAAATTTAAATGGTAGCGAGCCGAGCCGAGCCGAGCCAAGGAAATTTCAAGATAGCCCGAGCCGAGCCGAGCCTAGCCAAGGAAATTTTCAGGGGACCCGTGCCGAGCCGAGCCGAGCCACGGGCTTCTAAAAATAGCGAGCCAAAAAAAAAATAATAACAAAAGCGAGACAAGGTGTTATAATAAATCTAAAACAATTGTTAAATCTAAACAATAACATGAGACATCTCTGGCATGAAAATGACAAAATTAGTTTTTTTTTGGTAGAATAAATTATTAACCCAAAAATTACTTTTTTGAACTAACATTGAGGGAAACCCAAAACATGTATTTGCAAACAGTTTTTGGCATGCTACTGGAAAATGTTGAAGCTAAAAATTCAGGTATAATCGGGACTGACCGGGAACCGACACAATAATTACCGATTAACCCGAGCCGAGCCGAGCCAAAAAAAGAGCCAGTTGTGCCGAGCCTTGAGCGTGCCCACGGAGAAATCCATCATGTTTTAAATGTGCCCAAATACATTATTTGGACACGCCAACGAATAGCCCTTGATCTACTGATGAAAAAACTTTATATAGACTCCAATGTTTAACTCCTAGGCACGCAAAAAGTCACTTTTATGTTTCAAATCGAATTTTCTAGAATACAGGGACAAATTTAGGGAAACCGTTTAACGGAAAGAAAGTTTTTTGGATAAGAAGTTTTGGTAAGTCTACGAAAAACGTTTTTTCCCGAAAAAAAAGCATTTACCTCTGCAATTTTCCAAAGTGATGAATCCAAATGACACAAACGGAGGCGACAATTGAAATTGAAACCGAAATCATCGAAACCATTAAAAAACGTGAAATGAGCGGAAGCTGGTCGGTTTCCGGCGTTCTCTGCGACAGCATTGATAAATAAACAGACAACCCCATGAAAACAGATATAGCAAGATGAATTTTTTGATTTGAGGCTGACGGAATCACGAAAGTACCAATTGATAATAGTGTTATCAATCATTGGATTATTAATTTGTTAATTGATATAAGACGGCGCTAGAGAGCATTCCTTGACTCCAAAAAAACCTTTGTATGTTAAACATGCTCTCTAGTGCTAGAACGTATGTGTTCTTATTGTTATTTTGTTTCAAACTCAACGGTGTAATTACATTACGACGAAAATTTACGTGAGAGGCCGAGTAGTATTTAACCTCTAAAGGCGGTGTATATAAATAATTATATAAATACAGTATCAACGTATCAAATAATACAAATGGTTAACAAGAGCCGTAGTTTCGGGTGAAGTTGTAAGTTACCGCGGTTTTTACCAGTTTTGTTGTTCACTGACAGGATCCGAGATTTTTAATTTCAAAAATTTTACAAATGTTTTTTTTAATCTTAGAACAATTCATAATTTATAATCCGAAACAACACACATGGGATAACATACGTAATAATATAAAACAATGATTTCCGCTGAAAAATGAAGTAAAACGTAATTTCTTCATACTCTTGAGTTGATGTCACATTTGCCGGACAGAATATAAGGTCCCATTCCCCATTAATTTGATAATAATAATGATCAATGACGACTTACGGATGGTGTGGCCACATGTGGTCTCACTTTTATATCTCACTCTGGGACCACGGTTTTTAGCCAAAAACGTATCTCAAAAAATGTAAGACTTTTTCTGGTCATTAATTTTGAATTATTCACAAAAACTCCAGTTTATATTCGATTTTCTTTTAATTTGTGTCTACAAAACGCCACTGTGGAAAAGTAGAATTTTGTTTTTGAATTGGTGCGTATTTATGTAAAAGTCCAAACCACGCCCTTTTGGGTACCATGCGGTAAGAGTGACTTCTGAATTGTCGTAAAAATAGGCGCGAAACGACATGGAGCAGTTTTGCCAATCAAACGGAAATAACGAAATATCAATTTTACATTTTGATCTGAATATCCCAGGCCATAATTGGCTATTCAAACTATTGAAAATTCTAGCAATTTGAGACAACAATTTTTTTAGAGAAATTGAAAAAAAAAATGATTTTGAATAGCCAAGGCGGAAGCCACTCAACACTTCCATCTGTTCCATTTAGAATTACGTTCTGAAAATTTTTTAATAATGATCGGATCTTAAAATACATATCACATGTACCATTATATGTCCCACTACATGTACCACTACATGAACCACTACACTTCAATTTATAAAATGCACCTATTGACCGAAAGTGACATTTAAACATTCAAAAATATGTACCGTATGCACAGTTGGATCGTATTCTCCATCTGTATTGCTGTTGTGTCTTTCTAATAAGGGCGATATGTTTACAACTACTGTATCCTTATTTATTTGGGGGAAAATTTTAGAATTGAATTTCTTATACTGAACTTGTTCCGGTCCAAATCATTAAATCAGCCCTTATTAAAAAAAACTACCTATGAAGTACGATTCCCGGGTGCCAAATGTACTCAAAGGGAACTCGAATGGAGTCAACGCCTTAGTTCAGGATTGGAAGTACTGTTAGAAAAAGATAAAATTTGGGACCTCAAATGGCCAGTCGAGGACAGGTCATATTAATTTCGGAGCTCGAGAGCCCAGTCAAACACATTATTTTCTGACGTATGCAAACTTCGGCAGCGCGGTCCTTTTATGAAAAAGTTTTCTAGAAAAAATTTCAAATGTAGTATATTTATATATAAACTGTCGGGGAATTTCTCTGAAAAAACATTTTCTCGAAAAAACTTTTTTTTTGGAAAGACTACGCCACCGAGTCCTTGCTCAAAATACAGTCACCAAGACTTTAGAATAAATAAAATTGTGAAAAGAAAACCACAGAAATTAGACACGTCAAACATTTTTGACGATTTATTAAAAAAAATATTTGACCCTTTTGACCTCAGTTCATCAAAAATAAACCTACATTGGCAATTTTCCAACCCTGTCTTCATACATCAACTTATTCCATCGTAGTCGTCGGTCAATCCATAGATATGCCGGATAACCGCTTATCGATACGGTTTCACGCTTCTCGTCGAGCATGATCATTTGTTTCATTGTTAAATAAATTGAAACATTGATACTTTCATTTTGATGCCTAAAATGTAATTAAATTCGGGAAAAGCCAAATGCTTTACACAATTTTGGCCTACACACTACTCAACTTAGTTAACAACCTTCAAATAACACCTTTTTCATTTTTATTTTTGTTAACTCGCAGGGGGAAGTGTGTGCATATATGCACACGACTTGGTTTTTCGTCGATTTAAGGCATAAAGAGGCCCCATAGCCTATGGGCCATAGGGCAGAATTGTAATTGCTGACCCCCCTCAACTTTTCGAGAAAATTTCTTTGACGGTATTTTTTGCGTAGGTTGGATATTTGAAANATACGGTTTCACGCTTCTCGTCGAGCATGATCATTTGTTTCATTGTTAAATAAATTGAAACATTGATACTTTCATTTTGATGCCTAAAATGCAATTAAATTCGGGAAAAGCCAAATGCCTTATCCAATTTTGGCCTACGCAGTACTCAACTAAGTTAACAACCTTCAAATAACACCTTTTTCATTTTTATTTTTGTTAACTTACTTATGTAGGTGGTTATATTTACGATCTCTTCGATACACCAGGTGCGCCTTTATGTTTCACCCCGTTATGTTACATTTTTCCCCGTTCATCCCGTTATGTTACAATTTTTTAGCAAAAAAATTTTCTGGCGTTTTTGCCTACGCACTACGCCGTTATGATACAATTTTTCGTTATGTTACAATTTGTACAAAAAAAACACGTATTGCGCAATATTTCCCTGTTCGTCCCGTTATATTACAATTTTTAATTTTTTGGCGTTTTCCAGCGAAATCGCCTACGCACTGCGCCGTTATGTTACAATTTTCCGTTATTTTACACTTTTTTTATTTGGTTTTGTAACATAACGGCGCACCTGGTGTATAAAAACAATACCTGACAGGCCGAATCTCTTTATTGTAGCCGTTAAAAATTTTCTCAAAAATTTGCTGCTCGACATTTTCCGCATTTATGGCTTTTATCAAAAAGACGGCCACAACAGGCCACATATTTTCATCTGATGATTTTTTTTTGTTACTTCAATGTGCACACGAGTATATTAAATGTTCTCATGGCTACAAGGTTAAAGTAACTAAATTGCATTGTTTTTTTGGTTTGCGTCTTTTGGATACAAATTATGTTTTCTCATTGTATCATGCGTTCGATTATGTAGTTGTTGAACCGAGGTTAATTATTTTTTTTCTTCTTTTTCTTTTTTCTTCGGCAATATATTTTAACAACGACCAATGTCCAGTGGAATTATCGTAAATAAACAGCTCAACCAGATTTTTGACAAACCGATAAATCTGTTTGAATTGTTAACAGCGAATATATGAATATCATATGAATAATATGTTATCAATTAACATCATATACCGGTTGAGCGTCTTGAAAATCGGCCGAGCGTTTCTAGTTTACCGTGTCGGCATATTTTAAGATGATATAAAGACCAATTTGCCTCTTTTTTTATTTTGAATTTAGGTGCCCTCCTTTCTCCCGTATTTATCAATGCGGCATTTATAAAGAGGGGACAAAGGAGGGGCACCCCAGCTCCAAATAAAAAAGAGGCAATTTGGTATTTATATCATCTTAAAATATGCCAACACCGAATACTAGAAACGCTCGGCCGATTTTCATGAAACTCAAACGGTAGCACTGCTGCTTGAAACTGAAGGATCAGGCCATGTCTAATTATTCCAATAAGGCTATTCAAAATAAAAGAAAAATGTTGGGGTGGCTTATAAATATATATATTGAAATTGTTAGACGTGTTAAATTTTGTGTTAACTAAGAGGTATAAAAGTATTTCTAGAATGGTTACCGGATGTGAATTTTCGGTTTACCGCAAGTAAGCTTGTAAAATAATAATCCTGAGAGACAACCGAATACAAACAACAGTATATCATCAGTTGATAGAATATTGGAATTCGCGAAATTTTCCAAATCATAGAAAATACATTTTTTTCGGTTCGCCAGATTTCAAAGAAAAACTAAATAAAAATTATTTAGCACCAAATATGGATTATTGAGAATGTCATTGCATTATTAATTTAGATGCACTTTTGCACTCAAACATGATTTGATTGGAACTCAAGATTTTTCAGAGACATATTGCAGTGCTTTTCTTCATATAAGAAGTAATAATGTAAGTTAAACTCAACAGTATAAAAAACTACAATTGTCAAAAATTACAAACGTCGAATGTTGCCAATGAGAAAAATAGAAAATGCCGAAAATGCTAAGCAAGACAAATCTGGAGAAAAAAATGATTTTTAAGTTTTCTATTTTGATCTTTCATGTAAATATTTCGAACAAGAATGTACCAAAGTGAGCTTATTAGTTAAAACCTTCAATACAGGGAAAGGCACTGAGAAAACGAAAGCAAATTGTATTTTTCATTTATGAAAATCGAATTCAACGGGGTTACTATTGGTCAAATTTGAAAAAAAAAACTCGAATTTAAACACAAAAAACATCAACAAAAAAACAGTACCCTAACCAAAATTCAAAAAACCTTTTTTTAGGCTCGGTCGTAAAACTAACCTTGAAAATATACATTACTCCCTCCCTTAAGTGTCGCACTCAAGCCTCCGGAAAAGCGGCACTTAAGGGATATTTTGCCTCCAAAGGCCATTTTTTAGTTGAAAAACGACTTTTTTTGTTAATATTTATTTGCTTTTGGCTTAAAAATTTGTTTTTTACGCGGGCGGCACTTAAGGGAGGGAGCGCTGTATACCAAAAATATTTTACTGTGAGTATGATAAAAAAAAAACTTTTTTTGAAACTTTCCCTGATAACAGCTGGCAGGGGTGGGAGTTCGACAGGCAAGCTCACTTATATTTATGAGCGCCACAGACCAGATCATTTTTCTCTGAATTATGCCGAGCCCTGAACGAGGCATTATCTTGTGTCATATTTATGTAACTGACTTTGTAAAATTGAATGCATTTAAGCAAGTTTCAAATTTCTATTTAAAGCTGTAATTATGCTCGCCCCTGGTGGGTATTATGGGGTCGTACCGTACGCGTCGACTCACCCCTTGGACCAAATGAGCTGGAATGATCGTGTTTGGTCCCCCGACCAAGCCTCCATGCTCAATAATGCTGGCTACAATGACCCAAACATGCGTGTACGAGCTATGAGGGTTGATCAAGATAAAGGATTAATTGTTGAGAGCCTAAATGGTGGCCAGGCGCGTTGGCCTGGTAACACAGACGGTATAAATTCAAGAAGTTATCTCGTGGTACCGTATCGATTTTCAAATGGACAATTTTCGGAATTTGAGGGCGCCCGAGAGTTTATTGCGGAGGCAATGGGTGAAGTATCGAGAGATTACATGAATGGCTGTATTGAATGGGTTGACGATACCCAGGATAAAAGTGAGTTTTGTTCCCGAAATAGGTCAAAAATGACACAGAAGGCCCAGAACAGAAAAGTAAAAAAAAATAAAAAGGTCCCCGTTTTTCTAATGACTAAGAGAGAAAAAAATAAGGAATGTTTGGCTCAGAAAATCGAAAATAAGCTGGTAATGACATTCGACTCAGAATCGAAAAGTAGATTATAGGGACCGAGGTCAGTTTTCCGCCAAGTTCAACGAATCACGTGATAAATGACTCATAAGGCCTGTTTTCGATTTTCTGAGCCAACCATTCCTTATGTTTTTTTCTCTATAAATGTTATTATCAACTTTGCACCGGTCAACGAGGGTCCCTTAGAAGACCTACAATATCCTGAGTTTTATTTCAAAAACTCTTTTTGTGGCGGGTTTCTTTCTTTTCTTTTTCTTACTCTATTCGGTTAAAATTGTTTATAGTTTTTTTGTATGGGCCACAGTATGGGCCCCATACAGTATGGGGTAACTCAGTACACAAATAATTACCTATTAAGTGACTAATACGCAAATTTTAGAGCACAATTTTTGGATTGAAATAGGTGATGAAAGTAGCGGGTGCTGGTCTATGGTCGGATACCTTGGCGGGTTTGGCGGATTGAGTCAACCAATGAACATCAACCCAGGGAGCGGC
>SCLG01000035.1:399598-421348 GCA_004367875.1 Oikopleura albicans
CCAAACCAACTTTACTGCAATCAATCAATGTAAATATATATTCCGACGACTACTGTATCGCGAACGCTGAAATGGGAACCGTACTTGGATTCGCGCCGGGAGTTAGGCTGTTCAAACTAAAATTTACGATAAGCGGTAAAAAAATAATAAATAGTCATGCGCTCCACCAGGCGGTTATTAAGGCATTTTTCCTAGATTTAGAACATCCTTTGGTAAGTCGAATTTTGCGCGGGACATATGTCCGGCGGTAAAGATTCATGCCAAGGGGACAGTGGTGGCCCTCTAATCTGCATTGAAAACGGCGAACCGGTCCAATATGGCGTTGTTTCGTGGGGACGGGGCTGTGCTGAGCCAGAAAACCCCGGAGTCTATGCAAAAGTTGCGCAATTCATTGACTGGATCAGCGGAGTCATTAACCAACCAACAACGACGGAATCGACAAGCACCCACCCGCTCACGACAACCCAGTTTACGACAGGTTTTGTTAAAAATTTATGGGAGTGCGGTACTTCGCGATCATTTGTGGTCGCATAAAACCCGTTTATGAGTCCTTTCGCGACCAAATGTGTGGTCGCGAAAAAATACGTTTATGAGTACTTTCGCGACCAAATGTGTGGTCGCGAATTGTTGTTCAAAATATGGTCGCGAAATGGTGTTTTGGGTGAGGTTTCGCGACCACTGTTTTAGGTGGAAAAATGGTCGCAAAACTATATTTTGAACAACAATTCGGACAAAATTTATGAACGCGAAAATACTCATGAACGGGTTTTTTCGCGACGAGGAATGGTCGCGAAAGTACACTCCACCAATTTATGACTAATTTTTGTAAAACGCTTTATTGTATCTTATCAAATTTACCCAAATTTAAGCCGAAATAACATCAACAAAAACACCAACAACAACGGCTGTGACCAATTTGCTAACGTCAACGGTAATAATAGATACAACCACATCAGTTGAACCAACAGGATGCTGTGAGGCAATGTTCATCACGGACAATATTCCAGATCAAAGTGTACTAGGCGGTATCTATCTCCTACAGAGCGAAGATAAACTTCATAATGAGAAACGATATTACAAACGAACGGTAATTGTTGAAGATGGGGATGATACTGTAACACATGTCTGGTACATATCATACGGCAGTTTTCTTGGAAGTTGGGACCTGTCATATCTTGCGTTAACAGATAGCACAAATGTTAACATTTACGGTATTCTCGATACTGAACATAATAATGATGTATGTATCCCACGTGGATATAAGGGTATTTTTCGATATTGGAGTGGCTCAGGTCTAGTTTTGAATTTTTTTTTTTGGAATTTAATGGCCATCCCGTAGGCGGTCTGTAACTGAATTCCATGCCACTACCTGACAATGGATTGAAAATAGCATGGTTGAAAACTTTTTTACGAGTCATTCAAATTCTCAATGAACGGCATGGCAATTGCTTTCCGTACCGTAGAAAAAAAACTACATAAATGATCAGTTTTAGTCGAACCGATTTCCCAAAAAACTGGTTTTTCGCAAAAACCGGTTTCCGAAAACATGTCCTTAAATTTTGAAACTGGTTAAGCATGGACAACTGTCTCGTCCCAAGATATGTATTGTCTTGACGATGGCCCACCGACCTCATGTCCGGAATGTTTGATTCCACCAGGGACGAAATGCCAAGGAAACAAGTATTATGATAATAGCCAGCGAATCATTGGCGGTGTTGAAACAGTCCCAAATTCGTGGCCATTTATTGTGACCGTGGCCTGGGACAATGAGGCCGAATGTGGCGGGTCGATTATAAATGAGGAATGGATTCTGACGGCAGCGCATTGTTGCGTCTCGGCGCGCAGGGTTCAAAAAATACTCATTGCTATTAAAATTAGGCATTAACTCTCAGGGGGAAGGAGTAAAATGGTAACCCGGTAGAGTAAATGTCTGTATATATACACACATTTAAAAATCGCAAAAAATACCCGTAGAACCAACGTAAACCGATAATTTTCACTGCTCAATCGTCGGTTACCGATAATTACCGGTAAAACCGAAAATCCCGAGAAACAGACCAACAAATTAGATTCTTCACCCCAAAATATCTACTGTAGGATCCAAAAGTTTCGAGATTTAAGGAGGTGGCCCCCATATTCAGTCCAGACCCTGCACAGCGGACCCTGCACCGGTCGACCGTGGACAGCTTAGACACGGTGTACGGTATAAATAACGGACAAAACGAATATTTACTATAAGTAAAATAACGGAGCGGGTTTTTTTCCCGTAAAATATGAAGACAAAATTTGAACCCTTTTTTGGCCTACGCAGCTGGAAACCCGTTCGTCGTTTTTGGCCATCATGATTTGACAGATATTGAAGTTGAAGATATACGAATTGTTAGCGAACTTCATATTCACCCGTCTTACGATGCCACTGTCGGATATGCAAACGATATATGCCTCATAAAATTGCAAAAACCATTGCCCATGTCGGATACAATTGATGTTGTGTGCTTACCAGATCAGGGCGAACATATCCAGGCCAAGGTTCTAGTTTTCATGATTATTCGTGTGCCCAAACCTTTGCTTGAACTGATCATCATTTTTCGAAAACTACCGTGGTATCTCTACATAAACCTCGTAAAAATCATGCTTTCAAACACAAGTTTCATTTCACGACAGAACCTTGAAATAGCCCGAGTATACTCGAGATTCGGTCAATCAATGTTTCATTGCGGGTTGGGGCCATACTTCGCCTGATGGGCACACTATAGGCCACGGTGGAATTAATTCTAATTAAACGAAATAAATCGAAAGTGTACTTATTTTGAATTTTTCTGAGGAGCATCGGAAATTGAGCACACAGTTCTTCCAACAAAATTAGAACGAAAACATAAACGAATTGAATTTCGAACAAAACCGAAGTTCGAAAAATCCAAAGTTCGAACCAAGACTTCAAACAAGCAGTAATCTATGTTCGAACTATGACGTTTTCGAACTTCGCTTTTGTTCAAACTTTGGTACACCAGGTGCGCCGTTATGTTACAAAATTAAATCAAAAAAGTGTAACATAACGGAAAATTGTAACATAACAGAAAATTGTAATATAAGGGAAAATTGTAACATAACGGCACAGTGCGTAGGCGAGTTCGCTGGAAAACGCCAAAAAAGTTAAAAATTATAACACAACGGGACGAACGGGGAAAATATTGCGCAATACGTTGTTTTTTGTTTAAATTGTAACATAACGGGACGAACGGGGAAAATATTGCGCAATACGTGTTTTTTTTGTACAAATTGTAACATAACGGAAAATAGTGATTACGTAACTCAAAAGTATTGCGAAATACGCGTTTTTTGTACAAATTGTAACATAACGGAAAATTGTAACATAACGGAAAATTGTAACATAACGGAAAGTTGTAACATAACGGAAAATTGTAACATAACGGCGTAGTGCATAGGCAAAAATGCCAGAAAATTTTTTTGCTAAAAATTGTAAATTACATTATATTATACTGTACGGGGCGAACGGGGGAAATTGTATCGCGTTATTCTTTTAGCGCGTATTTTCCCTCGCAAAAACATCGCTCACTGGATGGCCGCCTGAGCCGCATCACTTTTTTTTCTCGAGTCTCACTCACCGCTTCTCTTTATTTTGTTTCTCGCTTCATTTTGTCCCTTTATTTTTATTTCACTACATTTAAGGTTTATGAATATAATAATATGCTTAAGATCATAAATTAAAACTTTTTAACTCGTTTATTTATGTCAGACTTGAATTACAATGATGTCATGAGTCATGATGTAGGCGCTTCGTCTCATCGTTTCTGCTATGCCTAGAGCACGTGTTGTCGTTTATTAATAACGGCGATTTGCGCAAAAAATCGTCCAATAAAATGCAGGTTCCGCATGTATTTTCCTGAAAAATATATAAAAAAGTACACAAAATAACGGGTGAAACATAACGGCGCACCTGGTGTATTGTTCGATTTTCGGTGCTGTTCGAAGTACTGTGTGGTCCTAAACATTTATTTACATCCCGTGAACAGACCAGTTACAGTCAGTTAATGTCAATATATACTCGGATGAATATTGCTTCGAAAATGCCCTGGAAAGTACCGCTATGAATCTATCGCCGCTTGTTGAGTTTTGCGCTGGACACATTGAGGGTGGAAAAGACGCTTGTCAAGGGGACCGCGGCGGGCCTTTAATTTGTATTGAGAATGGGGAACCCGTTCAATATGGCGTCATATCGTGGGGTGTCGAATGTGGCCAACCCGGAAATCCTGGCGTTTATGCGAAAATCTCCGAGTTTGTTGATTGGATTGATAGTATCATCGATAAGGCTCTCAATTTTTGAACTCGTCGGTTACGACATTTGTGGTAAACTACACCCCTTATCTTAACTACACCCCTCATCTTAACAACTGTTTTGCTGAAAAAATGTTAAGATAATTAAATTTTGTCAAGATAATTGGATAGGACGCTTGGTATTACCATTTTGATGATAATTTGAAATCGCGATACGTTTCGGTTCGAAAAGTCTTAAGCCAACTTTGTTAAGATAACTGGTGTTAAGATACAGTTGATGCGCCGACAACGCAAAAGCCCACAACGCGACAGTGCGCTCACAACGCGACAGGATTTGGTCGAATAGAAAGTGCGCGCACAACGCAACAGGTTTTGGCCAAGTGAAAGCGTCGCGTTGTGGGCGCAAAAACTGTACCGGGTGTTATGATACCTGGTGTGAAAATAACTGAGTAGGGGGTGTATATACCGCCGTGATATTACGGCCGTATAATGAAAAGGATTAAAATAAGGGTGCTGATATTATACGGGCGCCCACATAATTGATAGCCCGATGTAGATCCAAAAACTCCACCACCAGAGTGTGCCCCAAATCCTTCAAATGTTTGTACCGACTGGGTTCAGATATCGTCCAATTTGAATATGGAGTTTGAGGGTTTATATCTAATTATGGACAGTACAATAAATGACAAGGTTGCTTTTCAAAAGAATGGTTCTGACTATACGCTATCAATTGATCGAGTTTATTTTCATCCGACTTATGTGACGTGGTATGAAGACGTTTGGAGTATTCGAAATGGTTCAGACCATACGGTAGCTTTTGGATTGAACTATGATGGCGACTGTCCACAAGGAGCAGACGAAACTTGGCACTTGAAAACTGTTAAAACATCAGGTTTCAGTGGTTAAAAGTTTTAACTTGAAACTGAAAATGCATTATTATTCTACAGTGCAGGATATCCATATCATATAACCAGTTAAAGGGCAGATAAATATTTTTGAAAACTTGCACGTTAATTAAAAATTGGTACTGGTACTTGCGTAGGCGATATTGCGCTCTCGGGTGCTCTCGGGTGCTCTCGGGTGTAAAAGTTACACCAAGAAACGGCCCGTTAACTGGTTACCCCGTAATTAACTTCATTCCCAGAGCGCGTAAGATTTTTGTCGCTGATTTGGCGCAGAAATGGGTAGAAGCAGCAAAAATAAAGTTCTGAAATTTAGAACTTTATTTTTCTAGCTTTTAATCTAATCCAATTTTAGTTCGAAAATTTTCAAACTTAACCTGTTATCGTAAACGGTTAAGCCACCAGAAAGCATTCAAATTCTGAAAAAAAACTACAGTCGTACCGCCATTTTCTGGACTCTTTCGACTAGCTAAAAAGGCCGTAAAGATAAAAGATATACGACTGTTTTTTAGTTAACAATTTTTTTATAATTCGAGTTAGCCACTTTACGGTAGGCACGGAATATACAATAGATGGGTTCAAAATGGATTCATGCTATGTGCCCGAGCCAGAGCCGACACCAAGTGGGCGTTGTGAGATTGTACCTGACTCTGACTTTATTCGATATTGTCATCCTAATGATGGCTGGAGATGGGTTCTACACACAATGAACGTTGAGGAGTGCCTTCGCCTTTGCAGCGATGTATACTTTTGGTGACCAAACTGAATTAACCTACGACTTCTAAGCGGTTATTTTAACAATTAATGTAAGGCCAATCTAATAGAAGGCCAATAATAACAAAGTTACGTATAATAGAAGTCTAAAAATGATTGGTCCGTACTCCGAGAAAAAGTGCCTAACAAAATTTTATCGGCTTACAGACGTTATAACTTATGCTANAAAATTTTTATTTTTTTTGTTGCAAAATTTTTGTCTTGAAAATTGGTTCGATACGTCTATCAGCGATTTTTCATACGAGCCCGATTCTGGGGAGATATTTGCTGCTGAAGGTCGATTCGTGCAGATCTGCACGATGTGACCCCTGGGAGTTAATCGTCTGTTACCGATAATTACCGGTAAAACCGGAAATCCCGAGAAACAGACCAAAAAATTGGATTCTTCACCCCAAAATATCTAAGATCCAAAAGTTTTGAGATTTTAGGAGGTGGCCCCATATTGAGTCCAGACCCTGGACCACGGTCGACCGTGGAAAGCCTAGACACCAGTGTTGCGAAAGTTGGCCATCGGTCGATTTTTTCCCAACGGACAAAACGAATATTAACTACAAGTAAAATAACGGACCGGTTTTTTTCCCGAAAAATATGAAGACAAAATTTGAACCCTTTTTTGGCCTACGCAGCTGGAAACCCGTTCGTCGTTTTTGGCCATCATGATTTGACAGATATTGAAGTTGATGATATACGAATTGTTAGCGAACTTCATATTCACCCGTCTTACGATGCCACTGTCGGATATGCAAACGATATATGCCTCATAAAATTGCAAAAACCATTGCCCATGTCGGATACAATTGATGTTGTGTGCTTACCAGATCAGGGCGAACATATCCAGGCCAAGGTTCTAGTTTTTGTGATTATTCGTGTGCCCATATCTTTGCTTGAAATAATCATAATTTTTGGAAAACTACCGTGGTATCTCTACATAAACCTCGTAAAAATCATGCTTTCAAACACAAGTTTCCTTTCACGAAAGAACCTTGAAATAGCCCGAGTATACTCGAGATTCGGTCAATCAATGTTTCATTGCGGGCTGGGGCCATACTTCGCCTGGTGGGCACACTATAGGCCACGGTAGAATTAATTCTAATTAAACGAAATAAATCGAAAGTGTACTTATTTTGAATTTTTCTGAGGAGCGTCGGAAACTGAGCACACAGTTCTTCCAACCAAATTAGAACGAAAACATAAACGAATTGAATTTCGAACAAAACCGAAGTTTGAAAAATCCAAAGTTCGAACCAAGACTTCAAACAAGTAGCAATCTATATTCGAACTTTACTTTTTCGAACTTCGCTTTTGTTCAAACTTTGGTACACTAGGTGCGCTGTTATGTTACAAAACCATATCAAAAAAAAAAAATTGGAACATAACGGCGCAGTGCGTAGGCGATTTCGCTGGAAAACGCCAAAAAAAGTTAAAAATTGTAACATAACGGGACGAACGGGGAAAATATTGCGCAATACGTGTTTTTTTGTACAAATTGTAACATAACGGAAAATAGTGATTACGTAACTCAAAAGTATTGCGAAATACGCGTTTTTTTTTGTACAAATTGTAACATAACGGCGTATTGCGTAGGCAAAAATGCCAGAAAATTTTTTGCTAAAAAATTGTAACATAACGGGGTGAAACATAACGGCGCACCTGGTGTATTGTTCGATTTTTCGGTGTTGTTCGCAGTACTGTGTGATCCTAAACATTTATTTACATTCCGTGAACAGACCAGCTACAGTCAGTTAATGTCAATATATATTCGGATGAATATTGCTTCGAAAATGCCCTGGAAAGTACCGCTATGAATCTATCGCCAGTTGTTGAGTTTTGCGCTGGACACATTGAGGGCGGAAAAGACGCTTGCCAAGGGGACCACGGCGGGCCTTTAATTTGTATTGAGAATGGGGAACCTGTTCAATATGGCGTCACATCGTGGGGTGTGGAATGTGGCCAACCCGGAAATCCTGGCGTTTATGCAAAAATCTCCGAGTTTGTTGATTGGATTGATAGTATCATCGATAAGGCTCTCAATTTTTTGAACTTGTCGATTACGAAATCTGTGATAAACTACACCACTTAACCAGTTATCTTAACAACTGTTTTGCTGAACAAATATTAAGATAATTGAATTTTGTCAAGATAATTGGGTAGGACGCTTGGTATAACCTGGTAATAATTACCATCTTGATGATAATTTGAAATCGCGATACGTTTCGGTTCGAAAAGTCTTAAGCCAATTTTGTTAAGATAACTGGTGTTAAAATACAGTTGCTGCGCCCACAACGCGACAGCCCACAACGCGAAAGTGCGCCTACAACGCGACAGGATTTGGTCGAATAGAAAGTGCGCGCACAACGCAACAGGTTTTGGCCAAGTGAAAGCGTCGCGCTGTGGGCGCATCAACTGTACCGGGTGTTATGATACCTGGTGGGAAAATAACTTAGTAGGGGGTGTATATACCGCCGTGATATTACGGCCGTATAATGAAAAGGATTAGAATAAGGGTGCTGATATTATACGGGCCCCCATATAATTGATAGCCCGATGTAGATCCAAAAACTCCGCCACCAGAGTGTGACCCAAATCCTTCAAATGTTTGTACCGACTGGGTTCAGATATCGTCGAATTTGAATATGGAGTTTGAGGGTTTATATCTAATTATGGACAGTACAATAAATGACAAGGTTGTTTTTCAAAAGAATGGCTCTGACTATACGCTATCAATTGATCGAGTTTATTTTCATCCGACTTATGTGACGTGGTATGAAGACGTTTGGAGTATTCGCAATGGTTCAGACCATACGGTAGCTTTTGGATTGAACTATGATGGCGACTGTCCACAAGGAGCAGACGAGACTTGGCACTTGAAAACTGTTGAAACATCAGGTTTCAGTGGTTAAAACTGAAAATGCATTATTATTCTACATTGCAGGATATCCATATCACATAACCAGTTAACGGGCAGCTAAATATTTTTGAAAACTTGCACGTTAACTGAAAATTGGTACTGGTACTGGTGTGAGCAAAAAAGTGTCACCGACCAAATTTAGACCCACACCAGTACTTGCGTAGGCTGTATTGCGTTCTCGGGTGCCCTCGGGTGTAAAAGTCACACCGGAAAACGGCCCGTTAACTGGTTAACCTGTAATTAACTACATTCCAAGAGCGCGTAAGATTTTTGTCGCTGATTGGTCGCAGAAATGGGGAGAAGCAGCAAAAATAAAGTTCTGAAATTTAGAACTTTATTTTTCTACCTTTTCACCTAATCCAATTTTAGTTCGAAAATTTTAATCTGTTATCGTCAACGGTTAAGCCACCAGAAAGCATTCAAATTATGAAAAGAACTACAATCGTATCGTTCTTTTCTTGACACTTTCGTATGACTAAAAAGGGTGTTAAGATAAAAAAAATACGATTGTTTTTTTTTTGTTAACAATCTCGTATTCTTTTTTTGCGGATATTAAACTCGCGGGCGCTGATACCCCAAATGTGTTTTTATTAATTCGATTTAGCCACTTTACGGTAGGCACGGAATATACATTAGATGGGTTCAAAATGGATTCATGCTATGTGCCCGAGCCAGAGCCGACACCAAGTGGGCGTTGTGAGATTGTGCCTGACTCTGACTTTATTCGATATTGCCATCCTAATGATGGTTGGAGATGGGTTCTACACACAATGAACGTTGAAGAATGCCTTCGCCTTTGCAGCGATGTATACTTTTGGTGACCAAACTGAATTAACCTACGACTTCTAAGCGGTTATTTTAACCTTTAATGTAAGGCCCATCTAATAGAAGGCTTATAATAACAAAGTTACGTATAATAGAAGCCTAAAAATGATTGGTCCGTACTCAAAAGTGCCTAACAAAATTTTCTCGGCTTACAGACATTATAACTTATGCTATATTGAAGCACCTTATAATTGAGACTAGATATTTGGCTGATAGATTTTGCATAAAAATTAGTTTTATCACCCTAAGAATATCCAGAATGTGTCCGTGCCATGCATTACCCCAGCTATCTCATTTGGTCAGATAACCCCCGAACGCACTGCAGTATGTGGGGCAAAGAATCGACACCTTGTGATTGGGGTGGCGGAGAGACGATATTGTATCATCCGGGCTCTAAAATGATTGAGTGCGAGTACGACGGTAAGTTACATATTTATAAAAAAAAATAACGCATGATTTTTTATATACAATGTACATGATTATACAATATACAATGTACATATACAACGTACATTATACACATGTATCGCAGTGATTTTCAAACGCGAAAAAAAAATAATGTTACCACTTTTTGGTAACGTTGCCTGACAGCACGTATGAGGCCTATGCGGCCTGTCATTGCTCGTTTTTAAGCGCGCTTGACCAATCACCTAAAGGCAAATCACCGAAAAAATATTTCCTTCTTTTAAAATATTTTTCTTTTACAGTCCTCCCCCTCTTAAGTGCCGCAAGGAGAAATAGGCATTTCCGCTAAAAATGTTTTCGCGTTTTAAAATCAGGACGATATTTGAGGTTATCAATGCAATATAAATGTTTTTCCACCCTCGGCTCGGCGACAACAAGCTGGCCTTCCCAGCTCTACAGCTGGCTGGGCCGTTCGACGAGCTAGCTCGTGTTTTTTGGAACTCGAGAGGCCCCTACAGGCCAGTTCAATTTTTTTTTGTGTTCGACATCCCATTTAATTTTTTCAACTTGACAGGTCAGTTCAGGACAGCTCATTTTCAGTTTGTGGTCAGCTGGCGGCCCGGTTGAGCAGCTCTGTAGTTGGCTGCCAATTTGAGTTGCCCGTTTGGGCAAACGGTTTGGCGCAATTGGATGTCGTGTTATTACTCTCGCGTTTTATTGTCGAGCTCGAGAGGACAGTTCAGGACAGGTCATTGTTTTGTTTTTTGAATTATGTCGAGCCCTGTTTTCACCCACATGCTTTGTAATCTAGAAGCTGACTTAGTTAAAACTGGCACCGCGGTCGATTTTAGGAGTGTTTTGTTACCTCGTTAGCTTTTCATGAATTAATACCGGTAAAGTCTGACTTCCGACCTGTGGGCATCGACATTTGTGAGCACACGCAAATTATTGAATCGTTTCCAATTTCCTAATCATTATGTGGTTTAAACGATAAACCATATTCGTGTCGAATTAAACTGGACAATTAGAAAATGATGATATCAATTAAATGTCAGTGAATAGACTGGATTTTCATTTATATAATCCTAGTTTTGTGATCATTTTTTCTAAACAGAGGGGGTTTGTTCGAGCAATACGCTTGTTAACCTAACTGAGAAATGCCGCTTGTTGCTGGATCACAATTTGGCTATGTCCCGGCTCAGACCGCTGCCCAAGTTAGTGTTCAAGATATTTAATATTGGCAGTAATTGGGTTACACGATAAGAAAGGCTTGCGTTGGCAAAAAAACAATTGGTTAAAGTTATTACCAACCAAGTTGCTACCGTTTGAGTTTCATGAAAATCGGCCGAGCGTTTCTAGTACCGTTTTGTACACCGTTTCGGCATATTTTAAGATGATATAAAGACCAATTTTCCCATTTCATTTTAAACTGGGTGCTCTGCTTTCTCACCTCTTTATCAATGCATCCCAGTTTCAAATAAAAAGGGGAAAATTGGTCTTTATATCATTCTATAATATGCCGACGCGATATACTTGAAATGCTCGGCCGATTTTCATGAAACTGAACCGGTACTACTTGGCCCAACGAAATTTATATAATTATTACACGGAATTTACTGGTCATTAATTGGAGCATTTTTTATTAGTTCCAGCTAGTCCACCTACGACATGTGTCTTAATTGGGCCATATTATCGCTGGAGAAATGTTTTTCAAATTTCAAATCAATTTTCCGTTTTTCAGAAGACCATATTATGGCGAAGAAATGCTCTTTAGCACCGAAAATTTCCGAAAAAACGTGGGGATTAAATTTTGAGTATCAAATTTTTCTACAGTCAAAAATAGGTTTTGAACACGTCCCTCAGGCCACCCGCTTGACCACATGGACTGGAATGATCGTATTTGGACGCCCACCCAGCAACGTTTTTTGGCCGCTAGTGGATATGCGCCCCATAACATGAAGGTCATGGGCCATGAAATCATCGAAAGCGATGAGAGAGATGGCGGACGTGGTGTAGTCGTTGAACAAATGAATGGTGGTTTTGCGCGTTGGTCCGGTGAGACTGACGGTATTACCAACCGGGACTATTTGCTCGTACCATATCGCTTTCCGGACGGCGCATTTCAAGACAGTAGTCTTCAGGGGGACGCACGCGCTTTTGTTCAAGAAACCATGGATATCGTCTCTAGCCAGTATATGAATGGATGCATCAAGTGGGTTGATGACACTTCAGCACAAGGTAATGGATATTGCCCTACTAGGGGTGTTTTTTGTCAGAAAAAGTTTTCTATAATAATTTTTCAATTTGTTAAAATTATTAAATTATTAGAATAAATTACTTGCCAAAAACGGTTATCTTACGACTTTCCGGGTACTAAGTTCACAAGATAACTGCACACTCTATGTATCGCAGTGATTTTCAAACACGAAAAAAATAAATAATGTTACCACTTTTTGGTAACGTTGCTTGACAGAGCGTCTGAGGCCTATGTGGCCTGACATTGGTCTTTTTTTGAGAGCGCTCGGCCAATCACCGAAAGACAAATCACCGAAAGGCAATTTCCTTCTTTTAAATATTTTTGTATTACAGTCTTCCCCCTCTACAATATGATAATTCTAATCTCCAACTTCTGGCTACGCCTAATACGGGTGGGTTATTAGAGCTTCACTTCGGCCAAAGACGACGCCGCCTTTCAAAGTCAACTTTCTCCAAATTGACAATTTTCAAGGGTGCAACTTCAAGTTTTTTACCGACATTTTCAAAACGGGAATTTATGTTAGACTAAAACAAACGGAAACTTTCATTTTAATAGTATTCTAATTTGGCAGTAAAGATGTGCCCACATGTTCCCAATCTTAAATCTTTAAAAACGTAATTGCTGACCTAGAGAGGTTAACTAAAGAAAAGTTTTTCCCACAACTTTAATTCAGACGGCCAAACAAAATTCCGTCTCGTTAACTCTCCTTAGCCGGAGCTCGCGCATTGTATATTGAAAATTAACCTGAAGATAGTAACGAATTTCACTGGAATAAAAGTAAATCTACCAATAAAATTGATCTGCTAATTATGGTTATTTAAAAATAATTTTAACTTACCAAAAACAATTTTTGAAAGAAACAGTTAAAAATCAGCGAAAAAAATTTTCGAAAAAAATGGCCGATTCAGGCGTGCAAAAATGGAAGATGGCACCTGTGCGCCATAGTATGATCAAATATTACTCTAACACGTGATTAATACTTGAACTGACTTTTATTCAATTTATTTATCCAATATATAATGTGTAATTACAGCCCATTATCCCATTAGAGACGCTTTTATTAGGGTTGCTTTTTCGCAAAAAGACTATTTCAAAACGGTCCCAAATTGACCACTTTTGAATGGTGTTCTAATGGGGTTAGGGACTGTATTAACTTCAATTTCGTTTGAGTAGTTATATTTTGTTATCATTGGTGAAAAAATACTGTCCGTTTCGCTATACTAGCAAACTCAAGACAAAACAAACATATTTTTGTACAAATTTTCGTTCAAATGAATGTACTTCTATTTCCAATTTCACCGAAATTAAAAAAACAAAAGTGATTTAGAATTCGTGCAAAATATGTAGTTTCGTTTTTTTTTCTTAAAATTTTATTTTCTCGTTAAAAAAATTTGTTCGTGTAGCTGTAACAGCGGACGAAAGTTGAAAAATATAGATTTTTTGTCAAAGTNCAGTGCATCAGCATTTGCATTTGACGGTCTTCTGTCAATGACTGACGTTAACACCGGCTTGGGAGTTCAAGATCCTCGCGTCGACCGCATGTCATCGGAAGACGCTCTCCAATTGGCCAAAATGTATGAAAGTTTCTGCCCGTCCCTGCCCACTCGATCGTGCGATAATGGTCACCTTTATCTTTCGAATCGCGCTTGTGACGGCATTGTCGACTGCGACGACGGCTCCGATGAAAATCAGGCCACCTGTGATTCAGTCTGCACTAGCCCACAGTTAGGGTTGTCAAGCAAAAAATATCTTTTTTTACTCAGCACCTAGGCTGTCTGAACTGATTATTAAAAAAGGGCATGGAACAATTTAAATCTTACAAAATGAGATTCTTCAGGATTATAAAATTAGTCATTTTAGCAATTTTGACAAAATTACGCTTTAAATGGTTTATACGGTATTTTCAGATATTTCAACCTTAACGACCCTAATTACAGTTGTTTGTGAGTCACGATAACTGCATGTCAAATGTGGCCAACTTGCCGTGGCTTGGAGTTTACGATATAATGAGTACCGAGCAGTCAGTGGACAGCAGTGGACACCCACTGGTCATCAAAATTGCGATGAATGATCCAAATGCACCTTGGTATATCAATGCCCTTACTGGTACTTTGACCAAATCAACGGACCCAGCTCATCAATGTGAATCGGCGGCACCTACTTACGCACTCGCGGAGCAAGACGGTACGTGAAAATTGCTTACGCGTATTTAACACTAATTGATTTTTGTTTGATTCTTTAGATAAAAAAATAAGTCATAACTTTTTTTCGAAATTTTTTTGTGGTTATGCTATAACTTCTATATACCATAACTTATGGGCCATAACCACGGAAAAAGTAATTAGGCCATTCGACATAAAATTAAAAAGTAGACTGTGGTGATTTAATCCAGTTTTTGCTCAAGTTCACCCTATCACGTGATAGATTTGATTTAGAGCCAAATAGGTCATTTTTTGTCCACGTTTTAAGTGCCTTTATTACACAGGGTGCGCCGTTATGTTTCGCGCCGTTATGTTTCACTTTTTCCCGAGCGTGCTGTTATGTTTCACTTNGTGGACACCCACTGGTCATCAAAATTGCGATGAATGATCCAAATGCACCTTGGTATATCAATGCCCTTACTGGTACTTTGACCAAATCAACGGACCCAGCTCATCAATGTGAATCGGCAGCACCTACTTACGCACTCGCGGAGCAAGACGGTACGTGAAAATTGCTTACGTGTATTTAACACTAATTGATTTTTAGAAAAAAAAAATAAGTCATAACTTTTTTTCGAAATTTTTTTGTGGTTATCCTATAACTTCTATATACCATAACTTATGGGCCATAACCACGGAAAATTTTCGAAAAAAGTAATTCGGCCATTCGACATAAAATTAAAAAGTAGACTGTGGTGATTTAACCCAGTTTTTCCTCAAGTTCACCCTATCACGTGATAAATTTGATTTGGAGCCAAATAGGTCATTTTTTTGTCCACGTTTTAAGTGCCTTTATTAATTGATAACATATTAACAAATAAGATCTTTATAACAACGTGTTTTTGGCCTCTTTTCATTTCAATTTATGATTTTAGGATTTTATGTCTGGCCGTATAACTCAAAATGGTACTTTGGCCAGACCCCTTGTGGCGGCAGTAGCTTCATGAGCTATGAGAAGCCCAACAATAACAACGTTGCAAATTTTTGGGATGTTGACGGTCCAATCAATGTAGAATTCTGGAGTGGTTCGGCTTGGACGGCAAGTAGTGGATTCACCGCCGAGGTCCTTCCAGCCGCCTATCAACACGAAACCGGCAACTTCTTCATTTACCGCGGAGCTGGCGGTCAGTGGAGTGTCGGCTTAGGAGTTGATAATCCGACTCATGGCAATTTGGGAACAGCAAAATGCCCTCAAGGAACCTTTAATACTGGCTCCGGTGACGTTAAGATCGATTATGCGCAAGGATCAGCTTAGGGTACAAATCTGTTTTAACAAAACTAGACTTTCAATCAAGAGAAAATTATGAGTGCATTCTTACTAGGAAAAACGACTGTAATGAGATGAATTGACCACAGACTACGGCAGCGCGGTCATTCCAAGAAAACGTTTATCCAAGAAAATGTTTATCAGGGAATTTCCTTAATTAACCCCTTTTTGGAAAAACTTTTTCCTTGAAAGACGTTTCCTTTGAAAACTTTTTCTCGGATAAACCGCAAATGGATTGTCCCGGAAAAAATACAATTGGTAATTAAAGAAGAAGCTGCTCTTCAAATGCGAAACGGAACAACGGCGCTTGTTTTGGATTTTCCCTGATAAACGCTTTCTCGGATAAACGTTTTCTTGGAAAAACTAATTCTTGAATTTCCCCTGAAAAACCAATTTGTGATTTTTCCCTGATAAACGTTTTCTCGGAAATACCGCGCTACCCAGACTACATAGCACATATGTTATCAATAATGATTTACACCACCTAACCAGTTATCTTAACAACTAATTTGCTAACACAGTGCTAGATAATTAGAATTTACGATAAGTTTTGGTCCAAAAAGACGACTATTTTTAAGTAATTTACACAGTACAGTTTTGTACCTTATATTAGCTTCCCACCAGTGTGGTACTGGTACTACGACGACACCATCAGGAACACCTCCAACGTCTCCAACAACACCAGACCAGACCACGGACCCAGAAGAGACTGCAACCACGGTGACCACACAAACCCCCCAAACCACGGAAACTACCAGTACACCATGGGTAACCTCCCCAGTCACAGCCTGTGACCAAGCGCAGGAACAACAATGCCAAGACATCTGCCTAACTCATATTGGAGAAGGATTTTATGAAGAGGGTTGTCGCTGTGAAGCCATTGGAGAAAATGCAATCTCTTGCAACATGTGCCCATTAGGTACGGTTATCACATTAACATGCAAATATTACTGTACCTGGTCAATTATGGGTCTATTAGTGACCCAAATGTCATTAATTTAAAACAATATCCTAAGGGAGGAATCGAACTGGCGGGCAAAAATTTTTTCAGAATTTTGCCCGCCAGCTTGTAGCCCTCCATCCAAAGGGCAACAAACTCATTACTTTACCAGCCTCAATTGGGCGCCTTTTTTCATTATATTTTTAGGTTCCGTTTACAACGATCCTACAACTGATATTTGCACTGATGTCGATGAGTGTGCCGACGGTAGTCACACTTGTACTGCCGATCAAATTTGCAGCAACACCCAGGGTGGATACGATTGCGCCGATGCAACATTATGCTGTCAAAAAATGACCATAACGGATCAGATTCCGGGCCAAGGGGGGCTGGCCGGCGACTACGTGACGGCAGGCGCCTCAGCTTTGTTTAATGATAAAGAATTGTATGTCCGTGAAGATAACCAAAAGCTCTTGGGCTGGTATCCCGATTTTAACCTTTGGGGTGTTACCGCCAATGGTGGTCAAGGATTCTTTGCATTACTTCAGTTGGACCCAGAGCACAACACTAACGTCTGCATTCCTAAAGATTACACCGGAGTCCTCAGTTATTATGATGGTGAAGCTACGTGGTTCAAATATTTTTAGAACCAAAATAAAATAAATAAACCAATTTACGTGATCTATTGTAGGTCACATAAGGACTTCGAAAGGACCGATTCGGCTCTAAATAAATATTTTCAATAAATAGCACCAGAGTCTTTTGGAAAAAACGTGTTTTTGGAGAACTTATTTTTAATTCGTCTAGCAAACTAGGTCTGGTTGTCTCGTATTAGTTTCCTGACAAACCGAAGAAGGAAATTCTACCAAAAAAGTTTTTTCGAAATAAACGTTTTCTCGAAATTTTTCTAGGAAAACCGGCTTTACCGGTATATATCGGTAATAGGCAATCTACTAGTAGTAATGGAAAATACCGGTTTTAACATATTGTAGGGGTACTTTGAGCTGAAAACACACAAAATGATGTCCGCTTTTGTATTTTTCCGATCTTTGACCGACAATTATCGGTTTTGGGACAAATATTTGTAATAATTATCGGCTTTCGAAGGTTTATAGGCGTAGTTTTAGAGGACGACGGCGCCCCAATAAATATGACTTTGCTGGCTTTTTCAAAATACTAAAGTTTTTAGATGGAGCCCATCTTTACTCATGAAATGGTGCGTTACCTATTCGTTTTTCTTTCAAGAAAAATAAAATCCCGTCTTCATACTAGTACATGCAAAAATAAAATCCCGCCTTCATACTAGTACATGCAAAATATTTTTGAACCATGCAAACAGGATGGGTCCAATCGGCTAGTTCTAACATTTATTGTGCTGACAATGGTGACCCAGACCCAACCGACGACTGTGCCGAATGCAAGATCCCAGAAGGCACCAAGTGCTTTGGAAATGAGTTTTCTGGCAATGATAATCGAATCGTTGGTGGTGTCGAGGCTGATGCCCATTCCTGGAAGTGGTTAATTACCATGAACTGGGGCGGCGGTTACCTCTGTGGTGGTTCAATTATTAACTCCGAGTGGGTTCTAACCGCAGCGCATTGTTGCCAACCGGCCCTTCAGACCAATGACGCCACGATTCGCGTTGGACACCACAACTATAACGGCGGTGACGTTTACAACGTACGAGAAATTCATATGCATCCGGAATATCAAGCTTGGGTACTTAAAAGTTGACCTGAAAACGAGTTAGTAGCAAAAAATATTTTTGAGGCCAAAAATACTCCGCCTTTCGGCATTAATATGATTTATTGATTTTGAAAAACAATAATCCGGACACCCAGAGTGTGCCTAAAATACCATAAATTTCTTAAAGGATTTATTTCTAATGGTGACTACCCAATTTTCCATTTTTTTTTTCGAACCGGGAAAATAGACTTTTGAAGCCGTATTCCAGTATGATGCAGGTCTACCAGTAGGGTAAAAATTTGAAAACACACAAAAATAAATTGAAAAAAAATGGTTTAACTCCCAAGAGTCACAATTGGAATATAATCCGCAGGGGTCACCTAGTCCAAATTTGGACTAAAAGCTTTCGTGACCATGTTGAGCTTAAAAAATGTAGTTCCGTTTTATGTTTTATTTGTTTTCTCATAAAACTTAACTAGACCCGTGTTTCAGCGATTTTCGATTTAGCGCGGTTTACTTTCATTTTAGGTCCATTTAGGGCGTTTTGTCAAAATTTGGACTAAGTGACCCCTAGGATTTAACCTCTAGATATCGTGTTTTTAGTTTGGTCCAAAACCATGACCCTTATAACTTTTAACCATGCCTTAAAAACTTTAAAACTTATTTTTCGAGCTGAACAAAACTGTACCGGTATAAACAGATTTTTTGTTGAAAACTTGACCTGTTCAATTCTTATTTTTTTTCTCTAAGTTCCTGCAAGCACCCTATCACAAGCCCTTGGTGGGTTTGACTCTGACATCTGTTTGATGCGAGTTGATCAAATTCAATTCACGGACAACGTTGATATTGTTTGCCTCCCACAACAAGGCCAACACGTCTTGCCCGATTTCAAAGTCAGCAAAAACATGAACCAGTGTTATGTTGGCGGTTTCGGCACATTAGCCTCGGGCGGCTCACTTCCCGACAAGTTGCAATCGGTGGATGTTAATATTTACTCAGATCAATTTTGTCGCGATAACGCCAACCCTAACACGGGACTAGGCTTCGAATCACCCATGGAGTTCTGCGCTGGTCATATGGATGGCGGTAAAGACGCATGCCAAGGGGACAGTGGTGGACCACTCGTCTGTGTTGAAAACGGACAGTTAGGGTTTGAAAAAAAAACACATTTTAGAAACAACTTAATTTTTATGCAACAATTGCGGTCCGTAGCATAACATAATCAAAACTAGTATTTTTTTTTATTTTTAAGTTACATATTTCCGAGATTTAAAACTAGTACTCGGCGTTTTACATGAATTTTCGCCGTTTTTTTTACCACATTATCTAGAATAGCTTTATTCGGCTTTTGACGTGTTGAAGAAAAAGAGTTTGGCTATCTAGAAAATACGAAAGAAAAAACGTCGGAAATTCATGTAAAACGCTGAGTTATTTGTAAACGCTCGCATTTTATCGATTCTTATTTACATATAAAGACACAAATTTGGCCCTTATTTTGGGTATTGATTATTAGATAGTCTGATTTATCCCTGAAATACAATAATGACAATTTATTAGTTGTAACAATAATTCAAATTTTATTATCTGGGATTAAGACCATCTTACCATGAATTCGGTCCACAATTAATGAAATAAAAATTGGGGTATTGTCCAACCGCAGCGATCGATAGCGAACAAAATAACTTTTTTCTCGACTAAAACATTAGTTATAATTCGTTCGTGCATTGGCCAACGTTGAAATTGCATTTTTTTAAATTCATTGTAGACCGAATTGATGATTTAACGAGTTTATATTGATTGATAGGACAAATATCGAAAACTTGACCAAAGTCTTATAAATTTAATTAAAATGAGGCATTTTATGAAAAAATATCGAAAATACCGACACTAATGCTTTTTGGGACGATTTAAATCATTTTTTCTAACACTGACAAACCTAAGAATAGCCCGTTCAATACGGTGTCGTTTCATGGGGTATGGGATGTGCCGGTGCTGGAGATCCAGGAATTTACGCAAAGGTCTCTAACTTTATGGACTGGATGTCGAGCGTGATTGGCGGAGGTGTCGCAACCACAACCACAAGTCCCGAGGAAACCACTGAAACCACCCAGACCAGCGGAACGCAGTCCACGGCAACCGAAAGTACAGTCAGTTTCACAACACTTGAAGGTACACTTTATATTCCTTGTAAATATAAGTATTCTATTCGAACCGGTAAACAACGAGTCCGAATCCGCATGCAACAAATTTTTAATTTATTTTCTTTATTTTTATCTACTGGAAAATTTATTTTTAATAAATATTTATTTACAAAATCTATCGCTTTTTTATGTTAAAATATTGGGGAAAATATATTATATATGTATATATATATTCTTAAAAATATTGGTTTTGTAGTTATGGATTTGACTGTTTTCTCTGTGCAGTTATTTTTCGAAAGTATTTTCAAAAAAAAAAATTACAACATAACTCGGCAAGGCGTAGGCGTAAAAATGACGAAAATTTACATTTCTGCGAGATAATTGGCGGCTGCGAAAAACAATGCCGAAGAATAACGAACATATGACGAAATAATGCATTTTGGCAAGATGAAAGACTGCAAAATAACTTAGCAAGTTACGCGCAAGTTAAGTGGGGTATCATCCCGCGGTAGCGAACCGAAACATGCGTATTCAAGAATACAGCAAACAATTTGAATTGAACTTTTAATAATTTTGGGAAGGCCGTTTGAGTAAATTTTGCTGTGTTCAAAAAAAGTGAAATATAATAATGCCAGTGGAAGAACGTAAACCATAACGGCGTAGGTTTTAACTCCCAGGGGGAATTGTGTGTATATAGACACACAACTTGTTTTTTTCGTCGATTAAAGGCATATGGAGGACCAGTAGAGCAAAATGGGTATTGCTGACCCCCTCAACTTTTCGAAAAAAATCGATTGACGGTATTTTTTTACGTAGGTTGGATATTTCAAACAGCTCTCCAGGGGGCCCTGGTGGCCCAAGTCAATTTCGAAATAGTCAAATCGACGTAGTTTGACGAGCTCTACAACTTGGCTTTACCAGTTTTTCGAGTTATTGCAAATTATTGTGAATTTTTTAAGTGTGTATACACCAGATGTACCTTTATCTTTTGTACCTTTATTTTGGTAATTTGAGCCTATTTTCCATTATCTTGGTTCATTTTGACGAAAGTTTTCCACCTACGTATTTCCATTATCTTGGATTTTACCGTTATCTTGGTTCATTTTTCAAAAAAATTCGCCTACGCATTTTTTGTACCATTTTTTTTT
>SCLG01000035.1:430708-441193 GCA_004367875.1 Oikopleura albicans
ATTAGGGGCCATTATTTGGCAACCATACACAGTCGCCAAATAAGGGCACCTATTTTAAAAAGAAGGGTCGCCTTCGCTAAATAAGGGTCGCATTCGCTAAATAAGGGTCGCCTTCGCTAAATTAGGATCGGTGGCCGCCAAGTAAACATCATACAATTTCAAAAATGGCCCATTTGGAGACCTTAAATCAAATTTATCACTTGACAGGGTGAACTTGGGTATGAACTGGATTAGCCCACAACAATCCACTTTTTAATTTTACGTCGAATGGTCATTGGCCAAAAAATTTTTTTTCGAAAAAATTTGGTGGTTATGGCTTATTTTTTTTTTCTCTAAGTAAATATCCTTTCAACATAAACTAGAATATTTAATTATTGAAGTATGCAATTTAGGTTGGAATTTGCATGTCACCGCTGTCAAATAACCACCTTTTCCTGGATTATCGCCGTTCCCCCTTAGAACAATATCTAAGACGTGGCTTAAGTATTTCCCTATCAACTGATGATCCCCTTCAATTCCACTTCACCAAAGAGGCCTTAATGGAAGAATACTCAATTGCGGCTCAAGTGTGGAAATTAACCGGCGTCGACATGTGTGAAATTGCGCGTAATTCATGTTACCACTCGGGGTTCAGCCCGGGCTCAAAGGCCTACTGGCTGGGCGAGAAGTTTCGTCGCGAGGGCATCAACGGGAATGACCCTAAAAAGACAAACGTCCCAGATATTCGACTTCAATATCGATATGAAACACTATGCGATGAACTTCAAAATGCCTTGAAACCAATGATGCCCAAATAAACGTGTCAAAATGGCACCCCTGTACACAAACATATAGTATCTTAGGCACCGTGGTCTTACAGAGAAAACGTTTGTGTCCAAGACAAAATGTTTTTTCTTATGAAGGCCACGGTACCAGTGGCTTATCGTACGCAATAAAATAATGTGAAAAAACTGCTCAGAATTTTGTATTGGCTCGGGTGAAAAGTCGAGTGAAATTATAAATTTAACTCCCAAGGATCTCAAGTGGCATATAAGCCGTAGGGGGCAAACGTGCAAATTTGCACAAAGCGCCGCAAAGCTGGACTTTTTCGAAAATAAAAAATCAGTTCCATTTTACGTTTAATATTTTTTCTCATGACATTTGACTAGACCCGTGTTTTAGCAATTTTCGATTAAGTCCGGTTTACTACCATTTTCGGTCGATTTAGGGCGTTTTGTGCAAATTTGCACAGTTGTACCACCGGGAGTTAAAATGTGGCTACTTATTCATTTCTATTACACTACCTGCGCCGTTATCGGGTCAACATTTTGAGGAAGAATTTTGACCCAATTGGTTTTGACCCGATAACGGCGCAGTGCGTAGGTGGGGTAGCTGGAAAATTTTTAGTCGAAATTTTGACCCGATAACGGGTTTTGACCCGATAAAGGGTGACCCGATAACGGCGCAGGTGGTGTACTTTAAATTGTAAATTTTTAGGTAGACCAAACAAAAACCCGATCGCCAATTACCACAATGTCCATTGCTAGGCGACCCGACTGTATTAGATAAGGTTCGTTTATTTTTTTTTCAATTTTGTTTGAGCAGCTATGTACAGTAATCAAGTTGATTTTAATCGGGGGAATGCGCTAAAAATGAGCGGTTTGGAACAGGGTTGTAAAAAAAGCGAGTTTTCCTTTGGTTTGGTTGCAACCCTGGATTTGGAATAGGTTCGCCATCGAGCTCAAATTCACCTGATGAGTTTCGTACTTCAGGTCGTGTCTGTTGATTCCGCCTTACTTGTCGTTGATATAATAATCGAAAGCCACAAATACTCAAAATCAAAAAGGCAAATGTTGAACACGTCCATATGATTGGTGAGATAAATATATTCCCCGGTGTCACTAAACTAACCATGTTTATGAACGATAAGGTACCATGGTCCGTGGTTATATATATATTTTTTAAATGTCTCGCCAAGGTTGTTTTCTGCGGCCAATCAGTGACCAAGATTTACTTAGTGTCCAATCAGCTAGCGATCATGAAGGGAACGTTAGCAGAAGATGATTTTTACAAGAAATGTAATACATTCCTTACTCTCAATACGGGCGATTTCTTCCGAAACGGACGATTTTTTCTGAAAAATGGTTCTCAAACAGTCTCAAATAGACATTTAATGACAATTCACTTTAAACCGGACGACATTTTCGAGAATAAAAAACGTCCGTATTGGAAGTAAAGACTTTAATTTTTTTAAAACTCATTACAAGCCACGCGGTGAGTCATTTGCGTGGCTAAATAACGCTAGCCAATAGGAGGCGCCTATAAAAAATCATGAGCCAATACGCGAGGCTTGTAGTTCAGTTACAGACCCACGGCTTATTATTGTAAAAGTTCTTAATACAATTAGCTCTAAAACATAGTTATTGTGATAAATATTGTTTGTTGATATTATACCGCTCTCACTAACGCAGTGATGTCAAAATGTTAAATAAAATTGGTATGGGTCATACGGTATGACTTTGCGCTAATCAATAGCATCGGAAAAATTACCTGTGCTAGGAACAGCAATGTAGGATTTGTCCAAGCATTTGTTATGTGTAAATATTTCTTTGCGAGCATTACAGAGAAATAAAAAGTTTTCTTCGCTATAAGTTAAGTTGTGTAGGATTTTCACTATGAAATCTAACGCTAGGGACCGCCATGAATAGGTATGCCGCCTGGGATTTTGAGCGGAAATCAGAAGTACCTCAAATTTACTGATTTTGGGACGCCAAAGGTAACCGACCACGGCGGGGCAAATGGTGAACATTAAAAGTGTCTGTTAATAACCGGTTAAAAATTAACCGCAAATAAGTCAAAATTTTCATGTTTTTTTTGGGCCAAAAATTTGATACACAAATATTATCGGGTATATTCTACAATTTAAAAAAAAATCAAGGCCTTCAGCGTACGATTTCGTGAATCTACTATCCAAGACGGCATGCCTAACCATGAACAATGGATGGGCTGCAAGTTGTTGTTAACCGGCCACTTTTTGGGAAACTTTTTGGCCGGTTAACGACTCCTACGGGGTGTCCAACCTCAACTGATGCGTTTTGTGAGCCTAAAATAGCGACAAAAACGTAGTAGTTGAGGTTGGATACCCTGTACAGTATAAGTATCCTCTAAAGGGCTCCCCTAGGATCAATTGTTAACTCCCGTAAGTTATGAGTGATAACAATGGGTCTGTATTTCCTCAAGTACAGTCCTTACTCTTATAATGACGGTTTTCAGTTCTCAAAAACACAGCCGTTATGGGACAAACCGCCGTTATAGAATAAACGACCGTTATGAGAGTAGCGCAAATAAGGCACAACTATTCCTATTGGCATTTGAGCGACAGCTACAATACCATCCTTCCAAATTTCTCAAATGTGTCGCACAATTGCTCGGAATTTCGGGCGGACAGGGCATCGTTACACTAAACATTTCAGCCGGACAATGCAATGTTATATTGCTATATGAGTAGCTACATTCTGGATCACTGAAGTAATTCAATTTTCATTTTGTTGTATTTTCTATAAAGATGCTCTAGGGTTTTTTTTATATTTCACGCAAATGACCTTTTTGACTAACAAAGAAAACTATAATACACTCAATTTGTTTCTACTACTCAGCTCTTTACATGAATTTCCGCCGTTTTTTCTACATAGCCAAACTCGAGCTTTTTTCCGCACGTCAAAAACTCGATTATTGCCATCTAGAAAAGATGGTGGAAATTCATGTGAAACGCAGGGTAGTACCAAAACTGTATAGGAACATGTTTTTTTTTTATGAATTTTTTGGAATTATTGTATACAACCCGTGTCGCACGGGCCGTGCGCTTTTGTGTTGTCACCCGTTATCCTGCACCCGTTATCCCTGTTTGAAACCTACCCTTACTTGGAGCTCCCCTATACATACACGTATGTTACATACGGTATGTTCAACACTTATAGAATTATAAAATTGAGAATTGACACCTTTCCCAAGGCACTGGGTCATAACATCATTACAGGAGTAAAAGGGATCGTTATCGAGACACTCCCATGGGGCATAGTGTTCTCGCGGGACTCCAACGCACCAGTCTTCGTGCTCACAACACTCAAAAAACTAGAAATAACATTTTTAGTCGATTAATAATTTTATGTCAGCTAGGAAAAGTTCGGCCATCGAGCATTCGGTTTGATAATACAGTTGTTGAACAAACTTGACCTGTAGCGTATAATATAGCTGATCATACGGTATCTAACTGAGCATCAAATATAGGTAGATTGTCCACGGTCAAAATCGAAAATTGTCGTCAAGACCCAATATATTATCAGTAGAGGCAGTTTTGACCAATCAAGAATAAAAACGAAAAAAAATACCTACAGTGTAGGGTTCCTTAATTACAGCCGTTAATTTCCTACGACTTTCGTAAAAACCGATTCGAGAGGTTAAAACCGATATTTTGGAAGAAAAAATCGGATTTTCCACCCAAATTGGGGTGGTATTACCTTGTATCTCAAAATTTGAGGATAAAGTTGCAGACTATACACTTACCGGTTTAGTATGTTTAAAATTCTTGCTTCCGTAAAAAAAACTTCCAACGGCTGAGATGCACTCGTTTTTATTGCAGGTCAAAGTTCCATTATCAAGTTCTTCCAACATACACTAAAATTTACACGTAGTTTGTTTTTTAATCCGAAATTAAAACCAATACATAGAAAAACCCATACACAGAAGAACAACTTCCATTATGAACAATTTCCCAAATTAGCTGCTGAAGAGTTATTTACACGTACCAAAAGGTACATGGGGGCCACCAAATAAGACCCTTTCAAAAAAGGTTCGGTCGCGCCGTTTAATGGTCGCTTTTTCCGATTAAAATATTTTTGCTCCAAATAAGGCTCGCTGATTTTAACATTGATTAACATAGATATTTTTTGTCCGCTTTTCGTTAATTTAACTTGTTAATAAATTCAGATTCAATCTTGAAATTGATAAAATGAAATATATAACGTNAGAATTCGACGCAAATTTGCGTCGAATTCTCTTTCATCCATTTTGACCTTTCAGCCTATTATACTTTCGACCAAAAATACATGATACTAATTTAGTCGGTGCCTGATTAACATAGATATTTTGTGTCCGCTTTTCGTTAATTTAACTTGTTAATAAATTCAGATTCAATCTTGAAATTGATAAAATGAAATATATAACGTAAAAACATATTTTCATACATTAAGCACTTTAGTTAATAGTATAAACTCCGGTTATGTTGGCTTCGCCAGATAAGAGTCGGTGTTTCAAAAAGCAAATAAGGGTCAGTTTTCATAAAGCCCTTAATTGGCGACCCATGTATGTGTTTTTGAATTAGAAGTTCGCATTTATATGGAGTAAATAAGTACCGAGTCGGATATATTCTGGATCAAGTAACCACAATTGTAAAAATGTTCCTCGCTTCGGCATGTCTCAAACATTTCGGTACATCTCTCCTCTTCAGCCTGAATAAATGTGATCACTCAGAACACCAAACAAAACGTGCTGGTTTTAAAAATGCCACAGTTTGAATTTTTATCAAATATAACGAGAAAAAAGGTTTTCGCAATTTTTTCGAAAAAAGTTGTCAATTATGTGACATAATTTATGTCTTCTTTGAAAGGGACTTTTGAACTGAAGAAAATAACCAAAATATCCATTATGCACTACTAGAGGTCTCACATGAATTTATTTTGTTTTAATTTTCGTATTTTGTAGATGGGGAGATTGTTTACCGTCGGTTTTAATTACAGTCCTTACTCTCAATACGGACGCACTCAATACGGACGATTGCTTCCAATACGGACGCTTTTTGTGAACAAATGTCCCTAGAAACGCCGAAAATAGACACTTTTTGACAATTGATCCCAATACGGACGCTATTTTCGAGAATCAAAATCGTCCTTATTGGAAGTAAGGACTGTATAGGTTTTTTCTAAAATTCAACTTTTAGTGTAGATTAACCCGTTAACCCCGAATTTAAAGTAAATAAACCAAGGACACATTTAGCCGCTAGGTACTCAGCGTTTCACATGAATTTCCGCTGTTTTTCTCGTATTTTTTAGATAGCCATATTTGAGTTTTGCGGAAAAAAACTTGAGTTTTGCCATGTAGAATATACGTTCGAAAAAACGGCGGAAATTCATGTAACACGCTGAGTAGTATAAGTTGACACCGAAAAGCTAAAAAGCTCTCTAGCGCCGGAATTAGTCTTTCAGATAATTATGAGCGGAACCGAAACATATCCAAAAAAAAAATACGTCAGAAAACGCCACTTATTCATATGAGACGGTGCCATTTTTTTTAAATTTCGATAAATGACTCAACTCCTGCGTTTTTAAATTACCGTGTATTCTCGTTACAGGTGAGACGAATTCAAACTGTGCCTCTATAATTACTGTTTTATTTCGATTTGTCCACCCATCATTCATGAGGAACGTTGACAAAGCGATGGTTTGAAAAATATGTGATCTACGGAAAGTTTGTTCGTTTATATGTGATTAAATATTAACCCAGAGCCTTTTCTTGCGTTCTTTTATGCACCAATGGCTTGTCAACTAGACATAATCCGATGAAAAAAAAAATACAACAAGATGAAATATCCACAAATATTTTCTTTTCAACAAGGGGCTGACTAGGGGCACCACGATTTCCCCAAGAAAACGTTTTGTTTTTCGACAAAATTCTTTTCGAAAACGTTTTACGGAAAAGAAATGATTGTCGAGGAAAATACTTTTCGCGTAAGTTTTGATGAGTTTTGCTCTCTCACGGGAATCATTGTTTTTTTTTAATAATTTTCGTCCAGACATTCCTGTGTCTAACTGCCAAGGGTACATCTGAACCGATATTGAATCAAAATTTAAAATCTTCTTGAAATAGCATTATTACATAATTCTAATATTCGCATTATTCTTATATCAAAACTGTGCCAAACATACTCGCAAATATTATAAATGAACTTATAAGAAATCATTATTTATAATAATCCTTACTTATCTATACACTGCTTAAGGGGTTATCCGGCCACTTTCGTCTTCCAAAAACGGCCGGATAAACCCTCACCCGGCCGGATAAACCCTTAGGGCGTAGGCGGAATAGCTGGAAAATGTGCGAAAATGGGTGGCCGGATAAGCGAACGAGCGGAGAATTGCGCAATTCATTACTTTTATACAGCGACCGGCCGGATAAGCCAACGAGCGGGAAATTTTCTAGAAATGATCATGTCACTCATTTTTTGACCTCGCATTACGTAAATTTCACTGTCACAAAAACATTGGTATAACATACCATACTGTGGTTATGGTTAAAAACGCAAAAGTCGAAATTTGAATATCATTTTTCCCTTGAATTAAAAAAGAGATACAACTAAAAAGAGACTCTACGACGAAGCTCAACCGATATCTCAAAGACAAGCTTACTTTCGTCTCAGAAAAAATACATCGTCCATTGGCAAGAAATTCCTTGCAAGACATCGTAAAAAATCGAGCTAAAATCGAGAATGGCTGTATTCGAAACCCTAAAACAGGGTGGTTGACATTCGAAACCTTAAAATTTGAGAGTGGTTGACAATCTACAGCAAGACTTTGAGAAAGACCTAGTTGTCCAGCTCAGCGAAAAACACAAGTAGGAAAATGGCCGGATAAACCCATTTGCCACAATAAACTAGAAGCATAAGTGGCCGGATTAACCCGCAGGTGGCCGGATAAACCCTCAGTGCGTGGGCGGCATTGGCGAAAAACTTTTGGGAAAAAAGTGGCCGGATAAGCGCACGAGCGGCAAAAGTGGCCGGATAAGGGGGGGCCGGATAACCCCTTAAGCAGTGTATTTAGAATATCTAATCTTTATTTATAATATAATATCTTTATTAATAATACACCGGGGGTGCAGTTATCGGGCGAGGGTTTCCCCAAAAAACATTTCACTTTTTCGTCTACGCTCTGCGCAGTTATCGCACACCCTGAATATCTATTCCGTCTACGCAGTGCGCACTTTAAGGTAATACCTAGCCGAAAATACATAAATTTAGCCGAAAAAATAAAATTGTGGACTCTTTTTGATCATTTTTTCAAACTCTATACCCCCTAGGGGCTTATCCGTCCCCTTTGTACAACGACGTTTATTCAATTGTTGGTTTATCCGGCCGCTTTTTTCACAAAAAAATGCGGTTGTACTGCGGTTTTATCAAGCCACCTGCTAGTATATGCTTTTTGAAATAACGCGTTGAACTTCTAATTCTTCTAAAATCCAAAAATAGTTCCAATGAATAGTGATACGTCTAGTGATGTTTCATTTTTCTCTCTAAGATATGATATTCAAGCGTGTTTTTAAGGTTTCGTTATTCAATAAAACAATGAGTAATTTTTTCAAATCTTAAAATTTCCCGGCCGATTTATAATAACAATTTGGTATTGCGCAATTCTCCGCTCGTGCTGTTATCGAGCGGGTCTGTCATTGGCTAATGACAATTTGGTATTGCGCAATTCGCCGCTCGTGCTGTTATCGGGCGGGATTTTTTTTGTATTTGTTTCCTTATTCCCCCTACGCCCTGAGAAGTTATCGGGCGCCCGATAAAGGTTTTTTGTCGCGAAATCCGCCCGATAACTGCGCACCCGGTGTATAGATTCATAAAAGCCACCATTATAATAGGTTAATTTTATTCTCAACTTTTCCTCGGAAAGACAAATTTTGTTCAAGTTCACAAACAAAAGTTCAATAAGAATAATTCAAATATGAAACAAATTAAAAAAAGAAGACCGTTCATCTTAATGAACCAGGCTGTTTAATTTGAGAGCAAATAGGAAATTGCTCGTTTTTTTCAGTGTCAGTGGAAATTAACCTCATGATTGCGGTATTTTGGCAATGATTTTGTAAAACATATATCGTTACTAGCAAGTGAACGTTTTCTTAACTCGCAGGGGGGAAATTCACAAAAAGACCTTGACAAATTGAAAATCATAATACGTTACTAATAACTTGTTCCCGACAGCCGAAGGCTGTCGGGAACGAGTTTCCCGACAATGAACACTCGAGGCGCGCGCCTTGACTTTCAATGTGTCTTCTCGTCTTATTTCTTACGTTTATCACACGAATCTTGCTCGGTCTCTCGCTCGGTCTCTTTATGCTATTTTGGACCATTAAAAAAATTTTTTNTTAGCAATTTAGTTGGCTCTAACGAAAAGTTTGACTCGTACTCGACGGACCAACAACAATAAATTGTTCTTCATCCATTCCGACCCGGTTTCATTCGCAATCGACGTTATATCAGTAATCATTCAAAAATCATTACACCATTTACTGCTTCTGTTTTCATATGATTCAATAAATCAAACCTTGTACATTTTTCGTTAAATCTCCCGTACTAACTGCCCCTTTTCTTCTACAGTTTAATTTTATAATGACTATATTCTCGGCCAGCGGAGAGTAAAGTCAACGTATAATTATCATTCTTTGAACTTTTTTTATGATAGTAAACTAACATTTTTATCACAAAGGGTTTTGTTCGCAATAACATGTCATATTGAATAATTAAGAATTGTATATCCTAGGGATCGACATTGTAATAAATTATAGATTGATGATAGGTTGTGAAACATATCTGACAATTTACTCTAATCTGCGTTACATTAACGGACAAGTGTGTTTGTCAATTATCTCATACATAATACCAGATTGATGAATCAGAGACGAGCAGAAAAAAAATATTGGAACAAACACTTCAACCATATGAGCGCATCGAACAAATATCAAAGTGTTTTTTTCATAGAACCCAAGAGTTGAAAACGGTGTCGTTTGCTCTTTTTTCGCTACTAAGCCCCAATAANTTACACATTTCAAATACCTCTCTAGGGGGCCCTGGTGGTCCAAATCAAAATCTGAATAGCCAGATCGAGTTTGTTTTCGAAAAAAATTCGATTTGCCCACTTCTACCATATCTACCAATGGTCAGATCTAAGAAATCAACATGTCATTTTTATGAGTTTGATTTTTTCCTGTCGCAAAATTTGGCGTTTTTCAATTTGGGGAATTAACAAAGGGACAGTCTGTCAGACCAATATAAGTGAACTTCGGCAAAATTTTATACAAAGACAGCATTTCAGAAACAAAATTTTAGATGCTGATCGTTTATTTGAACCTAAACTTTTTTTCGAACAGTATAACGATTTAAACGTAAATTAAAACGTAAATTTATTATTCGTATTATCATGTTGTCAGGAATGAAATAATAATATTTACATTATAATCATAATTAAACCAGAAACCATTGTAAAGTTGAACGCATCGCCGATATAACTTTGGGTATGCCCGTATCGTCACTGACTGCAAGTAAGTTACGCAATCCAATGATATGAAGAAGTCTCGTGAAGCTCATGACAAAATGTGCGCAGTAGTGCGCATCTAGGCCCATAAAATCCATGACTTCACAGTAGCAGCTACATAAAACATCGTCTACAATAATCGTTCCTA
>SCLG01000035.1:472638-488353 GCA_004367875.1 Oikopleura albicans
CGGGTCAGTATAGTTGTTTACTAATTGAAACAAATCAGTACATTTGGCCATCTTTTTGTTTGGCATTACCAATTTATAAACATTTTCTGCAATTATGAGATTTTCTTCAATTGACTAAAAATCTTAGAAAATTGAAATTTACGTAAATTAGTTTGGTAGAATCCCGTAAGATCTCAGATCATACAATACCATACCAGGGCTTAGCACAATGCAAAAAAGTGAGCTGGCCTAGACTGACTTGTCAAGCTCAAAAACTAAAATGACCTGTCCTAAATCCCAAAATTATATCGATCTGCCCGGCCAGCCCACTGTTGCCACGTTGCTTCCTTTCAATTTATGTCCTACAGTCATTTTGAATACCTACAATCAGGGTACCAAGTTTTTATCTAAAAAAATAAGAAAATCTAAAAAACAAGAAGTCACTTTTTAGGTAAAATATAGAACGGAAAATGGAACTAGTCTTACAACTTTCTAGGCAGTTACTTAGTCTTATTTGTTTAAACAACTTTAAACGAATGCGAACACACGTGTTGTCTCGGATTTTTTAATTTCGATTTTTTAAATTAAAAATCAAGGTCATGAAACTGGGGCGGTCCCCTCTTTTTGTCGATACTGGTCAATATAGTATGTCAAGTTATGAAACTATATGACAAAATTATTTTGAAAGTCACAAAACAGTGCGCTGGAAAATCTTCGTGTTTCTGGAGGCAAATGGTTTTCGGGAAAGTGAGAATACAGTATGGGGTAAAATAGCGTTTCTCCAGAAAAACGAGACGCGCATTTTTGCACCTCATACTGTAATTAGATGATGACGGGCCCGAACCATATACTCCAAGGCCGCGTCATCATCTAATTATAGCACTTTCCCCACGACCGTTTTCCTTTATTTTTTGGAAATTTAGTATATATACTTATATAAGGCATATGAGGAAATAGTATACTATAGTCTATAGGACATGAAACAAATAAGACGACCAACGTACTTAGAGACACCCTGTAGTGTTTGCACTACTATCACTGTTTTGTCTCTACCCCTATGATTCAATGATCTACGACTGCTACCAGTAGGATTATCAGATGAGAAATGAAACGATGTTCCGCTCAACTTCGCGATTTAGTACCTAGTAAATTGTATAGTCTCATCAAAACCCACAGTTTTTTAGTACATCCTTTCGAATATCTATAATGAATTGTGAGATTGAACTTTAAATTATTTAAAGATCAAAAACTATAATATTGTAAAAATAAACAGTTTGAAACCTTTTTTTAGAAAGCAAAAGATGGCTTTTGGAAACTTTCATATATAATGCAATTTAAGACGTAGACCGCGAATTTTAAATTGTCGGATAGCATTGCTAGACTCCGTTTTTTGGTTTCAAATTTGTAATTAGAGGGACAACTGCATAACCTATATACCACCTAACCATTTGAACTAACATTAAAATTTTGTACAACTCAATCAAAAGTGTTAATTCAAATGAAAATTGTTAATTCAAATGGTTAGCGTAGATAGAAATGCTGAAAATTGGCCAAAAGAGTGTTAATTCAAATGTAAATTGTAAATTCGAATGTAAACTGTGAATTCAATTGATGTACACTCTCAGGGGGCAGGACTTTTTGATAACTCGTGAGGGGAAATTGTGTGCACGTATGCACACACTTAAAAATTTACAATAATTCGCAATAATTCTGGCAAAACTGGTAAAGTTGTAGAGCTTGTCAACCTACGTCGATCTGACTATTAAGAAATTGATTTGGGCCACCAGGGCTCCCTATAGAGCTGGTTGAAATATCCAACCTACGCAAAAAATACCGCTAATGGAATTTTCTCCTAAAGTTGAGGGGGGGAGTCAGCAATACCAATTCTGCCCTACGGGCTTCCTTATACCTCAAATCGACGAAAAACCAAGTCGTGTGCATATATGCACACAGTTCCCCCTGCGAGTTAATTCAAGTGGTTAGGTGGTATATGTGAGTTTCACAAAATCTGAAATTAAACAATTTTTTCCCATAGACTAAACATTTCAAGAATCGGTCAAATCGAGCGATTATCTTGCTGAATAAACTGTTAAAGAAAACATGATTAAGTAAAATTAAATCAGGTTTGATCACTGCCCTAGTAAATTTATATTTTAGGATACCCCATCAAAGTATATTTCAAACATTTTAGTATTCTCAAGATTTTAAAATTTTACTACCGTAACTAGATTAGCTGGCAAACTTTCGGTTCAAGTATGCATCAGGTAACGCAATTTTTATCGAGAAAAATAATCAGATAGATTTTAAAAGCATTTCGTTGAAAAATATCATTCTCGCCGTTTGAATTCGAACAGCTTTCGTGTAGGGGTAAAAACAATGGGTTTATTTATAAAACAATTGTTTTTTCTTAGCCAATCAGCGTCCAGCGTTTGAATTTGTTAATAAAAATAAGAACAACAGTCTACCCTATTAGCCTACACATCATATGAAAAACAACATACCTTATTATTACTTTAGTTTTTTTTTGCAGCAAAATCCACGCGGTGTCCCAGTTCGCTAAAAGATAGAGATGGGTGAAATAACAATATTATATCTTGCGTTATATCTTGGGCCACCGCGTGGATTTCGCTGCAAAAAAAAACTAAAATAACAATTTAGTATGTCTGTTATCATTATAAAAAAGCTGTTTGAATTTAAGTGGTGATGACGTTATGACGCGTTACAGTTGATGTGCGCACAACGCACCACTTTCGTTTTTCAAAAATTGGTGCGTTGTGCGCGTACTGGTGCGTTAACAACATAATCTTGTTCGTCGACCCTAGCCATAGTTGATCAATCATAAATGTGGAACCAACTTCATTTTCTACCGTCGGACAGAATCATTTGAACTTTTTTTTTCTAAATAGAGTTCAACCACAGAGTTCGAAATCAACCGGTGTCAACCGTATTCAACCGGGGTCGTCATCATTTTCCGAATCCAATTTAGCNTGTAGTTTATGCACTACTATCACTGTTTTGTCTCTACCCCTATGATTCAATGATCTACGACTGCTACCAGTAGGATTATCAGATGAGAAATGAAACGATGTTCCGCTCAACTTCGCGCTTTAGTACCTAGTAAATTTTATAGTCTCATCAAAACCCACAGTTTTTTAGTACATCCTTTCGAATATCTATAATGAATTGTGAGATTGAACTTTAAATTATTTAAGGATCAAAAACTATAATATTGTAAAAATAAACAGTTTGAAACGTAGAGCACGATTTTTAAATTGCCGGTTAGCATTTCTAGACTCCGTTAACCGTTTTACGGTAAAAATGTTTTTCCACCCCAAAAATTTTTTTGGTTTCAAATTTGTAATTAGAGGGACAACTGCATAACATATAAACCACCTAACCATTTGAAGTAACATTAAAATTTTGTACAACTCAATAAAAAGTGTTAATTCAAATGAAAATTGTTAATTCAAATGGTTAGCGTAGATAGAAATGCTGAAAATCAGCCAAAAGGGTGTTAATTCAAATGCAAATTGTAAATTCGAATGCAAACTGTTAATTCAATTGATGTTAACTCACAGGGGCAGGACTTTTTGATAACCCGTAGGGGAAATTGTGTACACGTATGCACACACTAAAAAATTTACAGTAATTCGCAATAATTCTGGTAAAACTGGTTGTAGAGCTTGTCAAACTACGTCGATCTGACTATTAATAAATTGATTTGAGCCACCAGGGCTCCCTATAGAGCTGTTTAAAATATCCAACCTACGCAAAAAAATACCGCCAATGGAATTTTCTCGTAAAGTTGAGGGGTGGGGTCAGCAATACCAATTCTGCCCTACGGGCCTCCTTATGCCTCAAATCGACGAAAAACCAAGTCGTGTGCATATATGCACACACTTCCCCCTGCGAGTTAACTCAAATGGTTTAACCACCTAATAGGTGGTATATGTGAGTTTCACAAAATCTGAAATTAAACAATTTTTTCCCATAGACTAAACAATTCAAGAATCGGTCAAATCGTGCGATTATCTTGCTGAATAAACGGTTAAATAAAACATGATTAAGTAAAATTAAATCAGACATGATCACTGCCCTAGTAAATTTATATTTTAGGATACCTCATCAAAGTATATTTCAAAGATATTAGTATTCTCAAGATTTTAAAATTTTAGTATCGTAACTAGGTTAGCTAGCAAATTTTCGGTTCATTTGTGCATCATATAACGCAATTTTTATCGAGAAAAATAATCAGGTAGACTTTACAAGTATATTGTTGTCAAATAACATTCTCGCCGTTTAAATTCAAACAGCTTTTGAAAACAATTGGGCTGAATGGCCAAAAAGAGAGAATAATCTTTTCTAGCAAATCAGCGTACAGCCAGCAAATTTTTTAATCAAAAATTAAAATAAAAGTCTTGCGCATATCAGAAGCAAGATACCTATTTATTATTCTATTTTTTTTCAAGCAAAATCCACGCGGTGTCCCAATCCGCTAAAGAGATAGAAATGGCTGACATTACAATATTATATCGTGCTAATGGATTGGGACACCGCGTGGTTTTCGCTACAAAAAAACTAAAATAACCACTTAGTATGTTTGTTATCATTTAAAAAAGCTGTTTGAATTTAAGTGGCGATGACGTTATGACGCGTTAATCTTGTTCGTCGACCCTAGCAATAGTTGATCAATCATAAATGTGGAACCAACTTCATTTTCTACCGTCGGACAGAATCATTTGAACTTTTTTTTTCTAAATAGAGTTCAACCACAGAGTTCGAAATCAACCGGTGTCAACCGTATTCAACCGGGGTCGTCATCATTTTCCGAATCAAATTTAGCCAACAAATGAAAAAAAAACCTCAGACGGTAGTCAGTGTTTTATTTTGAGGTGAAGCACAATAGTAATATTTTCGAAATTCAATAAATAAATCATACCAATATTTGTCAAGCACGCTTTCAAGGTTAAAAACAGATGATTGATTTTCGGAGCGTTGTTTTTTCTTCGCAAATCAAGAACTTGAGAAGGTTTTTGACACAGGAAAATCAAAATAGGTTAGAATCTCAAAAAAAAATCATAATATTTGCCAATGAAGGTCAATAAGCTCATACACGGAATTTAATCAGATTTGCAAAAAAATTTGGTCAAGCCTGGTGACATTATAATTGGGGCATATTGTGAGTGTACCATGAATTCGACGCGCATCAGGCTGAATTTTAGAATTAATGAGGGGACATAGGATTAATGTACATACTTTAAAAGGGCGCAGTCGGAAAAGGTCGAATACAGAAAAGGTCGAAGCCCTGAAAAAGTCGAATACAGAAAAGGTCGAAGCGCTGAAAAGGTCGAAAAGAAAAGGTCGAAAATGCCTGAAAAGGGTCAAAACTCTCAAAAAGTCGAAACCCGAAAAGATCAAAACTCTAAAACTGTCAAAACCTTTCTTGACCTTTGCAGCTTTCGACGATTTTCAGCCATTTTCGACCTTTTCAGGGTTTCGACCTTTTCCGTGTTCGACCTTTTCCGACTGCGCCTTTAAAAGTACTTTTAAAGTTTTACGTTTCCGTTTGTACACAGCTCCTATGTCCCCTCCTTAATTTTAACAAATAATATCAACGAAACTGAAATATGATAAAAATACTTTGTACGCTTTCTATTTTATTTTTTGTTTTTCAATAATGAGTGAGTTTAAAAATCATGCTGGCAATAATCTTCCAGGATGAGTTGCTAGAGTTAAGCTCACAGCATGCGCCAACGTCTTACTGAAAGTGCTATTTCCAATAGGTCGTTAATATTTAATGTGTCGCGTGCCTTAAGCACAAATATTTTACCTATGAAATGTGTTTTGGAGACTCAAATAACACAAAGAGAAATTAACGACAAACCATATGTTTTTCTACTAGAGAGGACAGTTCAGGACAGCTCATCTTGATTTGTGAGCTCGAGAAGACAGTTCAGGACAGCTCATTTGCATTTTTGAGCTCGAGAGGATATTTCAGGGCAGCTCATTATTTTTTTTTGTTGCCGAGCCCTACTTTCGGTCAAGGATTTGGCTAATACCATCAGGGCTCGGCACAGCCAGACATTTTCATTGGCTTGGCTTGGATTTTTCCTCTCTCAAAAATTTTTGGCTTGGCTTTTTGACCTTCTGAAAAAAATTCGCTTGGCTTAGCTTGGCTTTTTTGACCCTCCAAAAAATTGGGTTGGCTTGGCTCACAAAAAGCCGACCCAAGCCAAGCCCAACCATGTGCCAAAAGCCATTCTTGCCGGGCCCTGAATACCTTCGTATTTTGAACGGTAAACGCAATTCTTAACGTTTAAAAAATACGTTAAGGGTTAAAGTGAAGTTCGAAAATTAACTTGTCATAACAGCTAAAACAATCCATAATCACTCTCGTCCCGTAAAAATGAGAGTCATTAAAACTGCATTGAAGTTCAAAAAGATTATAATTTCTCTTGAAACACAGTTTATTTACATGTTTGTTTTTGTACAATTTTATAACTTTAGGAAATTCCTATATTATATAAAGAGAATCAAAGCAGATGGGCTTGTTAAAATGGCAAATTTTTGTCAATGACGTTGGTCTGGAACCACCGTTTGAAACACGCGTGAAACGTTCATTATTACAAATACTGAAGCTAGAACTAAATGTGGAAGAAATACAAAATTTCAGTCCTCAATATAAAAATAAAAAGTCAGGTCAAATGGTAGACCTCCGATTTGAGGTAATACGAAAATGCAGAAAAAAAATTGATTGGCAGAGACGTTGTATAAAAAGGTTACGAGTTGTGTATTGTTGTAAAAAATTAAACACATGTAAAATACAATCTAAATTTTAAACAATCCGGTTAGTCAGATCATCTGACTCAGATGGCGTTTTAGGCGTTATTGCCGCCCGGACTACACTAATGCATAAGATTACAGGGGAGCACCAAGTAAGGGTAGGTTTTGGGTTTTTCGAAACCTACCCTTACTTGCAGTTGTCACTTATACCAATTTTGTCTTATTTTGCTATAAAACTGACTCGATAAATTTATAATTTTTATCAAAAATATATTCAAATTAAGAGATTAATCTGTTAAAATTAAGAAATTAATCTGTTAAAAAAATTTTTATAGCCTTCCCAACGAGCAGAGTTGATGACAGTGTTTCTGAATGGAGTTATTTTCTATTTTGTTAACGGGTTTAAAGTTACTACCACGGCTTGGCTCAGCTTGGCTTAAGTATAATAAAAATATTAGTCTAGCTTGGCCTAACTAAACTTAAAAAAATATACTCAAGAAGGTACTGTATACACATTTGTAACTAAATCTTTAATCAGAACCGAAAAATAAAATGGCAAATCCGAAGTTATTCAATGGCGACCAACTACGCATCAACTATGAGGCGGCAAAAGAATTATTTCTGGGCGAGAAGAGCAAAGTTAAGTGGTACCTAATGAACAACAAAGACCCAGAAGATATGGAAGCATTCGACCTTCAAAAGGAGCTCACGAAATTTTGGGTAGCCGGAACAGGCGATTTGTTTGCGACTCCATTATTCAAAGAAGAGCAATACTCCGATCAAAAATTTCTTGTTAAATTTTGAATAAAACTTATAAAATAAATGTTGGTACGGTTTATCAGTGGACGAAAGAAAAAAGCCAGTTACAACGGTTCATGGCTTTGAAATATAAAGTCAGGGGTCATTAGATTACGCTCACTAAATGTGCATGTCTCTCTACATGTGCGTTTTTTTTACAAAAAAGTAAATACTTCTAGATGGCACGCTTTGCTCGTTGAACAAATCGTTGTGCCAACAAAATGTTTCTACATCAGGGATCGAAATGCAATCATTTTTGTTAATCAGGAAAATTTTGTAGTTGATCATACGCACACAAATAGATAAAACTAAAAATATGAAACAAGTGTACTTTGCCGATTTTAAACCCTTTGCCAATTAGTAACCCATCAACACTGCTGACCCGTCCTTAACAGCCAGCCCCGTCTGCCTGTTTTTGTACATTTTTTTAGTTTTTTTTTTTTGTCGCTGTCATTTCTGAATCTTTTGAAAGACTTTGGATTGGTTTTTATTATTCAAAAAGTGGACTCATTGCGCATCATATGATTTCAAATTGAATTCAAATTGACGTCCAGTTACCGGTTTTAATACTAACCGCTTATTTTACTACATATTGAAATAGTACTTATTGGAATGCCGGTTTAGTCTCATGAAAATCGGCTGCGCTTTTCTAGAATAGAGCAATTTTCGTCTTTTTTCTCGTAATGGGGTGCCCCTATTGGCCAATTTCATCTTAAAACATGCCGATACGGTATACTAGAAACGCTCAGCCGATTTTCATGAGACTAAACCTGTAGTACCTCTTCTTATCCGCAAAATGAACTCTGTCTAATAATTCCAATAAATATATAAACCTGGACACACAATTGTGTCGTTCTAGACTTATTGGAATAATTAGACACGGCCTGATCCATTAGTTTAGACTGTGGCAGTTAGATAAGCAAAAATTTAATAAATTATTTCAAGAAAACTTTTATGGCAGTCTGACTGTCATAAAAGTTTTCTTGAAATAATTTATTAAATTTTAGCTTATCTAACTCTACGGAATCGTAGACTACCGTTAGCGTGGGAACTTCTGACTTACCCGCAATTAATCATCTTATCAGATCTAATATGAAATTTAATGATCAGGAAAATTCTTATTTTGAGAAACTTTTCTTTATTTCGCCAAAACTTATTCTTTTGTTTTTGTATCATATAAAAGCGGATTTTCACAATAAAACAATAAATTGTCAATTCAATTCAGTCAACCGAACGGTACCACGGAAATAAGATATCATCATTTACTATCATAAAATCAGGTATGACTTGCTCGACTATTGTTTTCATTTCCCGCTCATCTTTGTAGGTAAATATTTGCAAAAATAATATTGTTTTTTGTGGTATTTTTTTATGGTACGAAAAAGAAAACCAAACACAAATCTTTTTCATAGAGAACTGACAATATTATAAAAATGGGAGCCTCCCAATTTCACCCGCACTCTATCTCAAATGCCTGCGCAGCAGCGGGCGACGCGAAAAGAAAAAAGGAGTTTTAATGCAATTCTGAGCAGACTGTATATAGTCAGCTTGTCCCAACTATTATGGTTAAGCCGTAAATTTTTAACGCCATAATTTTCACTTGAGGGTGAAATATCCGTAATTGGGGGTTCAAAATTAATAGCGTAAGTTGCAACTACAAAAATGTCCGATAACCGATTTCTGACCGGAAAAAATTAATTTGTAATTGCAAATTATTTCGTAATTTTCAACTCCACAATTTTGATCATACTACATATTACGTTAATGGGAGACTGTTTTAACGCGACGATATTGCTTTAAACTACGGTCAAATATAACTACAGTCTAAATATATTTTTGGGAGNGACTAGGGCTTCGAAGATAATTGCAGTGAGAACAGGCATGTATTTTTTGATAAAAATCCAGATCGAATGTTGACTTAGTTCCATTACATCAGTATATATTTGCGTTGTTCCAATCTAACATCCCCGAAAAAAATTTATATTAACTGTGCCACATGATCATTTAAATATTGTTTTATTCCACCCAAGCAACCCTAAATAGGGTACTCGACTGTACTTATATTATTAGAAATTATTTCAAACATTTGTTGTATCAGCATCAAAAAGAAAAACATATTTTTGCTGACTCAACATTTCTGAACCGTGCCCTGCGGCTATAGAAGCGGCCGCACGGAACATTATAAAAGCGCGAGCGAACGCTCACTCGGCAGTACACTGTTTAATAAAAATATAGCAACTATATATATTTTTCGTCTAGTACTCTTCAGTTCATTAGGGCTGAATAAACTAATGGAGGTCCTACCGCACAAATAAAAGACAGAGATTAAATAAATTGCAAAGAACAAATCAATATAAACACCAACCCAATACAAAAACATGGACAGCAACGACGGATCAGACGACCAACTGGAAAATGAAGTCGAATTCCAGTTTATTACGATTAACCCTAACAAGCTGACGACTGACGAATTCCGAAGATATGTCCTACAAGCAATTCCCAGATGGGAGAATTTGGACGAAAATCTGTTCAACGACAGGAATTTAGATGACAACGTCTTTCGTGAAGAGTAAGTAATTGCAAAAAAAAAGACACACACACATCATAGAACTTTATAGATCAAAATTTTACCATTTTTTTTTAAACTTAAGTATTCTAAACATATTTTTAAAAAAACTTTCAACCGTAAAATGGCAATATAATTTGAAATTCCATAACTGGTCGATATTAATTGTGAACCATGTTTCTAAATTAGGCCTGAGTCTAGGATTCGGCAACAGCCAGCTGGCCTTCCCAGTTTAAGTGAATTTTTATTCTTGAATTTTTTTTCAAAGGCCGAGAATACAGCTCAGCACAGCCGAGCGCATTCATTTTATGTTTGCGCTTGAGAGCACAGCCTAGCGCAGATCGATTTCTTCCAGTCCGATAGGACAACCCAGCTCAGCTCATTTTTTTTCTGACTTACGCCGACCCCTGCCTGAGTGCATCAACTAGTAAATAAATGCCCGTTTTTTGTTATCATATTATAATCTTCTCTTACAACAATGTCAAAACAGAAATAAATAGAATTTTTAATACGGTAAAAATACGCAAAATTTGAACGGTAATAAATCGAACGCGAAAAATTCCGAGCCCGCTGCAAGCAAGCATCAATATATTTTTTTACTGTGGGGGAAGATGGGTTAATGGATTGTCAGGCATACATAATTAACATTTAAGAATATGCCGTGTAATTAACCAAAATTATTCATATATGGACATTGGAGACTCAATTTTGCCGGAATTAGGGCACATACCAGCTATTGTTGATAAATTGGATGTCTACAAGTTGGAAACTCCTGGATTCGTGGAATATATGAGTGAAGTTCCCTTGCACTGTATAGATCATATGCCCGTGAGTGCAGTAAGCACGAATATATGGATGCCCGAATTTGATGTTTCTGGCAGCCAAGACGCTTTACGCCACTTGGGACGGAATAAGTCAATGCTAGTAAAAGACCAGAAAAGCGGTATACTCAAATTGAAAGTCGTACGGGATGAAAATGGGAAATTCACAATTAAGGACTTCCAACCGCAGGTCAATCTTCGTGAACGCGAGTTTTCAAGGGAATATAAATCTTACCGGGACGGATTCATAAATAATACAGCCGATCTGAACGAAGAAACTCTAAACCTCCGTTGCAGGTTGATCTCTGCCCTGGAAGAAGAACGGCTTTCAGCGGGACCACTGGGTCAAGAACCAATTGGGAGCGATAAAATCAAAATCATGTCAGACATATTTAAGGCCGCAGAGAGAGACGAGATATTGGAAGGCACTCGAGTGATGGATAGTACGAACAACACGACAAAAAACGGGGATGAAGACGAGCAGGATAGTGAGGTAAACTTGCCGGCGCCCAAGAGCGATCGTTATCACAGCACACTGCACAGGAGTCCTGTTTCGGCAAGCACGCCGTTCATTTTTAATAAAGTTCGAATGCCCACAGCTATCGACTTTCAAACAGGTGATCATGTCGGTGACGATGAAATTAGAGTAGTCGGCCAATTCACTGTACCAAATGGACCAAACCGAGGAACGTACGTCGGACCTATCACATCGGATGGCACAATCAGGTACAAAAAGAAGCAAAAACACGTGACTATAAATGAACCTTCAAAGCTGCACGATGAAACTAATGTGGACCATTCAATCTTCTCACCAGTCAACCAATCGAAAGTTGACCAGTATTATACTTTAGCACGAGGGTTAACTCCGGTCCCACAAACTAGGCAGACCATGCCCCGGCCAAGGTACGGACAAGTCACCAGATCCAGAGCAAACCCCGAAACTGTCCACCAAATGTTGACGCCAGGCGGACGAGGCCGAGAAATGCAAGGACGACAACGAATCAAGATCGACAACTTCCGGGAGCCAACTGTCGCGAGCGAGCCATACGATGAACGCCACGCCTATATAAACATGATTGGTAACCAGGAGCCAGGAAGATCCTACACACTCGAAAACCAGGTGACCAATGAGCCAACCTTTCAAGTTCCACCCCCACTTCGGAATGAATCATATCTCGACTACGTCATACGAGTGGAAGAAGAATTCGAGTCTTTCGTTATCTATAACCGAGTTGACATAGCTAACCGAGAGGTCTCACCGGTTGTCAGACGCATATGTCAATTTATAAGTAGGATGAAGCTTCTTCCAGGAAGTCTTTCAAAGCTTACAAGACTGGGTTCGATAGCAGCAGATTTCCAGGATCTTTATATGGGACTCTTGGAAATTCGTTACAAACCCGATCTCGCCCTCCGAGAAGTAGAGAATGCCGTTTTTGATGCGGAAACCGAGACAATCGAATCATTCCTCAAAAAGACTGAAATAAAACTAGAATACATCTTTGGATCAAACGAACGAAGCCAATCTATGCTAATCAAGTTCGTACATAGTGCCTTTCGGTTTGATGATGAACTTCGAAAATTCTATGAAGGACGGTTCATGCACAGGACCAATAGGGCAACGAGTGAAGAAATGTTCACAGTGCTATCCAGCTGGATCGAAGACCGGCGTGAAATGCCCCTTAAAAAGAAATGAAGAAAAAACACAAAAAACATTTAATCATTATATCCTAGAATAACGATAGAGCTTATTCGGGAACTGCAATACAATTGGACTATAACATGATACAGGCAATAGCGTATTTTTCCTTCAATTATAGCCGCTTCGTGCAGGAAACTCGAGAACTCCCGCATGACCGAGGCAATAATCTCAGGAAACTTCTGGCCTAAAATCGGGGTAACAAGTGCTACCGGGAGTGACATGTAACTCAACGGTATGCCACCTCATATTACCTATACATCCTCGACAGGTAGTGCCATGAAAAAGGCTGAAACTGACAAAATACCGAATGTCTGGATAAGGGATATGAAGGTTCTCCATGTTATTGTAAAAGTGTTTCGACGAAACATACCGAAGCATACCAATCAAAAAAAAAATTAGTTTTCTTTGAGAAAACTCCAATTTAAGGAGTTTCAACTTAAACAATCCAATCCCTATACTGCCAAACATGCAAGCGCAAGCATAATTCACGGCAATAGGTTGATATTGGTTATAAGTTGAGTCAATAAATAAGTTCCAAACGCAAAATTTTAGTCAGAATATATAAATGATTTGAAATCGAATATGTTTTTACTGTGTTTAAATTAGCCTTATTTGAAGTTTAATTGAGAAAGTTCTGATACTTCTTTGTAATACCTACAAGTCGCATAATCTGAGTTCTCATTCGGTTTGTGGATTCTGAGTGCTCAAATTGAATGTAAGAAACTCCATTTTTAGACTTTCGGAACAAAATTTACGAAAAGTTTTGACAAAGCTACCTAATATAATGTTCCAAAATTGATGCTTAAAATGATCAATTTTCATACTTTATTTTTGCAAGACATCCTTTATAAGATTCTCATGGAAATTTTTCTCTTGTTGTCCAGAGAACTCAATAAGTAGTTCAGAACCTTAAAAAGCTATTCCAATTATACTATAAACAAAGTAAATTTAATTAATTACTTTTACTAATTTGTTTTGGTTCAGAGTGTAGTTATGGGCAGTATAAATTACACACATAACAGGTCGGGTAGAAGTGCTGATATTAAATAACTGCTAAAAAAAAAACCGACAGATAATTGCAGTATATGTTTTTTGAGAAAATTTGAGGATAACTACACAATGCGTAGGCAAAAAGTCCTATGTACACAACAATTTGAGCTTTGATGCATTATTTATTGCATTTAAATGTGACCAATAAACGGGCAAGAAAACGGGCCTAGTCAATCTAACATTCCAAATCTTTTATTTTCTAGTATGACTTAAAATATAGTATCTATAAGTTTTTTTTTATTACGAAAAACGGTTTTTTATAACATCCCCACAAAAAACGCTTTTGAGAAGGTCCAAGTAACCCGGGTTAAGGCACACTTTATTAGCCTTTAAGTACCTTTTTTATCTTTTTGAGTAACTAAGGTCTTAACAAGCAAGATTTTTTTTCGTTGGCAGAGATTGATAAAATGAAATTGATGTTTTCAGTTCAAATTATGCACTACTAAATTTTTATTGGAAAAATATACACCGAGCTAAATTCTTCAAACCAATGATGTTCACCGTGAATGTTCTGTTTATTGCCACTAGATGATGCATTCAAAATTTCGAGTATCAAGGGGTTACACGCTGACCTTATTTTGAACAAAATGCGATGTCTATCACTGGTTTACCTGTTTAGTTCTCCAAAGTTTGTGAGCCGAACCTGATGTGTATTACCAGTTCACAAAGTGTATATTTTCNGACAGGTAGTGCCATGTAAAAGGCTGAAATTGACAAAATACCAAATGTCTGGATAAGGGATATGAAGGTTCTCCATGTTATTGTTGAAGTGTTTCGACGAAATATACCGAAACATGCTAATCAAAATGTTATTTTTCTATGAAACAACTCCGGTAATGTAAGGAGTTTCAACTTAAAGAATCCAATCCCTATACTGCCAAACATGCAAGCGCAAGCATAATTCAGGGTAATAGGTTGATGTTGGTTATAAGTTGAGTCAATAAATAAGTTTCAAACGCGAAATTTTAGTCAGAATATATAAACGATTTAAAATAGAATATGTTTTTACTGTGTTTAAGTTAACCGTATTCGAAGCTGAATTGAGAAGGTTACGATTTTTTCATGCCCCAGTGTCCGACAATCTGAGTTGTCAGTAACTATATGTCGATTTTAAGTGCTTAAATTAAATATTTATTTAAAGAAATTCAATTTTTGCGTTATGGAGCACATTTTACGATGAATTTTGAAGTGGTTACCTCATATAAGGTTCACAAATCTGATACGACAAGTGGTCAATTTTCATACACTATGCTGCACGACACGCATTATAGAATTTTAATCAAATTTATTTTGTCTTGAGGCTTATCCCTGTATACTATGTAAATGGATGAAATTGATTTTTTGGTTCAGTCCGTTGTTTTTAGCTGCCTACATTATTCACATTATGGATGAGAGTAACAAGTTTGGAAAACGAGAGACCGGCAAAAATTGTTCCGATATTGAGAGGTGCGCCCTGATGGCAATGTGGTGATAACCAAGTCTGTATAATTAATGTTGGTGTCTAACACATGGACGATTCTTGCGACTGCGTCGGCAGTTATCAAAAGAATGACAACGAAATATGCGCTGGCATGGACAAGAGCAATTCAAACACGTTTGTCTTCAACTGCTCCGACTTGAACCAAGTATAATGCCAAACAACGCTAGTGGTTATAAATGCATTTGTGATTTTGGATTTTACGCAGCCGATGACGGATCATGCACCGACATTAATGAATGCGTCACCGATAATGACAGCTGTGATGAAAAGGCTCGGTGCCAAAATATTAATGATGGATACAATTGTATTTGCCCAGAAGGATACTCGGACGATAATGGTGATGGTCCCATCTATACCGACATCAACGAGTGTATCACTGAAAAGGGTAAAATCTGTACCGGTCAAACCGTTGCCACATTGTCACAACAAGGATTCAATCGCCAATGCTATGTTCTATCAATGTCAATGTGCTGATGGTATTGGGCATGTTGATGGTTCCTCCGAGTGCGTCAACAAAAACGAGTGCGATGGCGATAATT
>SCLG01000035.1:488596-513697 GCA_004367875.1 Oikopleura albicans
CCGGTCAAACCGTTGCCACATTGTCACAACAAGGATTCAATCGCCAATGCTATGTTCTATCAATGTCAATGTGCTGATGGTATTGGGCATGTTGATGGTTCCTCCGAGTGCGTCAACAAAAACGAGTGCGATGGCGATAATTACTGCGATGCCGATACTGGTACATGTCAGAACTCGAACGGTTCTTACACTTGTGGATCCGCCGATGGCTACAAAAACGACGGCAATACTACAAACCATGTATTGATATTAATGAGTGTACCGAAACCGAATACCCACACACATTATGATAACCGCACTGAATGTTAAAACACCGTCGGCGACTGGGATTGTCTCTGCGACTCAGGCAACAAGCAAAATGCTGAAACTGGTACATGCAGTGATGTTGATGAGTGCCTTTCACAAGACATAGAGTTTCACGCTGATGAAAACGGTGTTAACAACACTAGCTCTGACGACGGTGCATTCGAATGCGAGTGCAACGCTGGTTATAAAGGTGATGGACAAAATTGTACCGATACTGACGAGTGCAACGTAAACCAGAATATCTGTGGAGATAATGGAAGCTGTAATAATGTTGCCGGACATTACTAATGTGAGTGCGATATGGGTTGGACCAAGGGACCAGAAGGTGGTGCTCTGTGCGTCAACATCAACGAGTGTCATAATGGAGAGGGATATACCTACTCATACAACGGTCCGAATCAGTTTGCATGCCAAGATACTGACGGCAATAACACATGTGGCAATTACACATGCGCCAAGGAGAACGAGTGTGACGACGAGGACATATGCGCCGGGACACCAAACTGTTCTTATATAAACGAACGCCAATTATGCCTACACCTGCAATGATGAATTCCAGGGCGTTTGCAGAAATACGGTTGGTTCATACGACTGCGACTGTGATGTCGGCACTGCCCACAATGGAACTGGTTGTTGTCATGAGTGCTCCGCCACTGAGAATTTTTGCGGACAATTCAGTATCGGTGAAAGTATTGTTCTCCGTGATGGAACCGTTGGTTACACATGCACATGCAAAAATGGATACATGGGAAACGGTATCGTCGGCGGAAACAAGAATGAGTGTGCTGATGGAAATATCTGCAGAGTTGGGAGTTTATGTAAAGATCTCGATGGTCAAATCAGTATACTACAGGCTCATATACATGCGACCAAAAATAATAAATGAATCGTTATTTTGAATCACTCCAGGTGCTTCCTAGGTACTAGGAACTCGGGTTAAGACACACTTTATTAGCCTCTAGGTATTTTTTTATCTTTTTGAGCAACTAAAGTCTTAACAAGCAGAAATTTTTGTGTACAAAGTGCAAATACGGAACATTTTTCTGGTCGATGAATATTAACTGCTTTTACGGAACAGTTTTAACACACTCAATTTTCGGACAAAGTACTTTTACGAATTTTTAAGACGTATGCTTAGTCTCCTGGAAATTTTGCAAAAGCGTCCTCTAATATGCGCACTGCAATTTCATATTTGCTAAGTCAAAGTTAAATAGTATGAGTTATACCGTATGACCGGTACCTTAATTTTCATCAAAACTTTCAGAAAAAAAAAATTATATTTTATTACCAAGTTCAAAGGAGCACGAATAAATCCAGAGTAAAAAGTTCTCTGGATGTTTGTTCTCGCGTTTAAACACACACGTGCTGGACTCACACTTTCCAATCTACTGCAAACTTTTACATGACGTAAGTTTCGACACAAGATTGCTGGCACACACCGCACAATAATTTTATATTACGATATTATAACTAAATTGTTATTTTAGGCTTTTTTACCTTGTTTAAAATTTGCAAATGATCTTAGTTTCGTTAAAACGAACATATAAGCAATACATCGAAAATTTTAGACGTAACGTAACAATAAGTGACCTTAAAGTGCATAATGCGGTCTCTTTCCCCAAATTGAGCACTTTCATGTAATACGGGTCATAATTGCGGGTCTATCGAGGACTGTAATACTGATGACGGCAGCTTCAGTTGTTCGTGTAAATCCGGCTACCAAATGGTTGGCGACGAATGCGCTGATGTTGATGAATGCGCAGAAGGCACCGCGAGTTGTGAGGCAAACGCAAGCTGTAAAAATACCATTGACGGATACAACTGTGCATTTGACTTTGGAAACTACGAAAAGGAAGGTGCCTGTGTCAATATTGAAGATCCTAATGTTTGTGTATTGGCTGGCGTAAACAAAAACAAATGCGTTGACTCCATGCCTGGGTGCAGCTATGAGTGTAATACGGGTTACTCAGAGGACGATAACGGGGACTAGTTCTACTCGTAAGGACGGTTGGCAAAACGTAGATGGTTCCGTTCCCGGAACTAACTGTACCAACATTAATGAATGTGACGATAAGAATAAATGTGGCGAAAATGGTGCCTGCGGAAACTCGATTGGTGGTCACACTTGTAGCTGCGCCAAACTCTATAAATCCGAAGTTGACGTTGACGACAACTAGTCGTGCGTTGACAACAATGGATGCGATGGTGACGGTGTCTACGAGTGCAACTATCCCGACGATCCTCATTGTGGTACATGTTTCAACACGGATTCCGAATATACATGCGTCTGCAATTATGGTTACGAAGAAGACAATGAATCCGGTAAATTTACTGATAAAAACGAGTGTGACGACGACGACTGCGGTCTTCGTACAGCAACATGTGAAAACAATAACGGCTTAAATTCATGTGGATGTGAGGCTGGACACATGGTAAACGAAACTGCCTCAGAGCATCAATGCATTGACATGAAGGATTGGGATGATAATCCTTGTGGTCCAGGTTCATGCTCGGATACGGGCACTGGTACATGAGAATGCGAATGCGACAGCGGATTTCAAACAAACGAAAACATTATTTGCATCGACACCGATGAATGTTTTGAGAATGCTTTTACCTGCTTGGATACCAACAAAACCTCATGTGAAAACGATGTAGGTAGTTACGACAGCGTCTGTAATGACGGATTTGCTGACGACGATATTGGTGACTGTCAAGATGCTGACAAGTGTGAAGGCGAGGGAGAAGAAAACGACTGTGGACAATTCTCAAACTGTACGAACACCTACGGTGGTTTCAGTTGCACTTGTCAAGACGGATACTCTGGCAACGCTGATGGCAAACTCTGCGGTGATGTCAACGAGTGTGCCGATGCCGGTAAATGCGTTGGAGAAAACACTGAATGTAACAACAACGCCGGCGGCCACTCATGTGATTGTCTAAGTGGCTTTGAACTATCAAGTGATGGTGAAAACTGTACTGAAACCGATGAATGCATTGATTTCTCATGTGGTTCCCACCAAGAAGGCACTGATCGACTTGGCTTCTGCGAGTGTAACTGTAAAGACGGATGGTCCATGGGCGACGATGGCGAATGTGACGATATTAACGAATGCGAGACCGGCGAAGTAGTTTGCAACGTATTTGACAACAACAAGTGCATTGGGTACCCAAAACTGCGAAAAAAACTCTCATTGTAACAACAAGGAGGGCACATTTGAATGTAACTGCAAATAGTGGCTTCTCTTTTGATTTCGATAGTGGTAAATGCCTTAATGTCGACGACTGCCAAGATGACTCATGCATGGATAACCAATCTTGTCTTGATGGAGTTAACGAAGTTTTTTTTTGTCAATGTAACAACGGTTGGGCCATGAACCTTACATCCATGGAATGTCTTGATGTTGACCAGTGCGCCAGCGGAGACGTTGAATGCAAAGGTCTCAACGAAGTATGCATCCCAGTTGCTGGTGAGGACTCTTGCGGTTGCGCCGATGGATGGCGTCAGGATAATAACGCCACATCCCCAACATTCGAAGTGTACAACGTGAACATTGACGAATGCCAAGAGGCAATTGATGCTGACTTGAATAAATGCGATTATGATGTTAACTCGTACTGCGAAGACACTCAGGGTAGCTACTCTTGCCTCTGCAACGCTGGTTTTAAAAAGAATGATTTCGATATGTGCCAAAACGTGGTCCAAAAAATCCGGAAGTGTATGTCAAGGTCTCAACGCTCAAAGCTGTAACAATAAGATCGTCGGTCTTGATGGTCAAAAATACTGGTGCGTTCGCGAAGTAGGCTTCTTTCGTAAGGATGGCTCAGCTGACTACACTACTCTTAACGAATGCGCCGACGACGGCGTCTACAGTTGTCCAATACCAAACAAATCTGTCTGCGAGTGTACTGATTTCAGTTACGAATGTACTTGCGATAGTGGACCCACGGAAAACGATGCTGGCGACTGCATAGACGACAATGCATGTGGTGTTGATGGTTATAACGAATGCTCTCCCGATGCAGACTGCAAAAACACGAATTCGGTGTCTGTACTAACAACGGGGGTGAATGGACCTGCGCCTGCATGTCAGGATTCAAATCCAGTGACGATGGATCAGCCTGCGCCGATAAGAATGAATGTGCCGGTGACGGTGTCTACACCTGTGATGATCCCAGTCAGTCAAAATGCCGAAACATATTTGGCGCTTACGAGAATGACTGCGATAGTAGATACAACAAGGTCGACGACGGATCATGCTCCGACATCGACGAGTGCTCGAATAACGGCAATAATCGTGACGACCTCGCCAACTGTAATAACATCGGTGCTAGTTTCAAATGCCAATGTAAAGACGGTTACAAAGGAGACGGAATCGTACCGCCAGATGGTAATGGCATACGTACAGATTTTGATGAATGTCTTCTTAACAAATGTGCCGCAAATGCACAATGCGAAAATACGGTCGGTGGTTTTGAATGTGAGTGCGATCTTGGCTGGATGATGACCGACAACGGTTGTCAGGATGTTCACGAGTGTATTAACGAGAACGAATCAGTGTACAGCTGCAACGAAGAAGAGCACAAAATACTGTGCGTCAATACTCAAGGCTCATACACTTGTGATTGTGGAGTCTGATTCCTTGACGATGATGGTGAATGTATTAACGAACTCGGATGTTCACTTTCACAAATTGCCGATCATTGTGTGATTCCAACGTTGAATGTAAATATACCGTCGGATAATACTACCGCGAATGTCTGTCAGGTTACTCTGGTAACGGATTTGAATGCGAAGACGACAATGAATGCGAAATTGATGAGAACTCGTGCCCAGATCCAAATTCGGAGTGCGTCAACGCTGATGGTAGCTTCAAATGTGATTGTAACGACGGTTACCGCAAAGATGACAATGATATGTACAAAGACATTGACGAGGGTCATGACAACGATGCAAGCTTCACTTGCGACGGGGCTGATGGTCCTCAATGAATCAATAATGTCGGTGGTTATGAGTGCGGATGCCGAGTCAGTATGAAAAATAATGGCTCCGGATGTTTCGACATCGACGAATGCGAAACCGGCGGTGATAACTACGGTCAATTCAGTCAGTGCTCGAATATTCAGCTTCGTAATGGTGAAGAAGGATTTACATGTGAATGTCAAGACGGATACCAGGGCGATGGCATCGTTTGCGAAGATGTAAATGAATGTGAAAATGACGATGGTTCGCCAAGTAATATTTGCGGCGCCAACAATTCGTAAAAAAATCTTTTGGATCACAGAAGTGCTCATGCTCGCTCGGACACAAAGAAGATGACGGTACCTGTGTAAACGCAAATGAGTGAGACGGAAAAGGTGTTTATACATCTGGTACACTTGATACAAACTGCGGAACTTGCGAGGATACTGAGGGCTCATACGTATGTGAGTGTAATTATGGCTTTTCGGATGTCGACGACGTCTGCGTTAACGACGACCAGTGCGCACTTGGGTTTGACGATTGTGATCCTATGGCCACTTGCCATAACGTTGACGGAGGCTGGGAATGTGAGTGCAACGCTGATTACTCTGGAAGCGGTCAAGTCTGTGAAGATGACAACGAGTGTGACTCCGCAGATTCTTGTCCAGCGGCCAATTCTGAGTGCGTGAACCAACCTGGCAGTTTTAACTGCAAATGCTCTGCGGGTTACCAAGAGGATGGCCAAGAATGTGCTGATGTCGGTGATTGTGCCGACGATTACGCCAGTGAAAACGATTGTGCTGCAAATGCATCATAGGTTTGACCTTCCGAAAGGTCGTCAGAATATGTTTTTGTTGAAAATTTGTTTTTTTATCCCTACGCCATTATCCGGTCATTACGTAAAATTTTTTTTTGGCAGAAAAGATAAGAAAAAGCCACGCTGAGTTTTAACCGGGATCATTCACTCCTGGTGAAGTCCACCTAGGCGGTTTTTAAAAAATCTTAAATAAAAGTGAGATTTTTGGTTGGCATTTTTTTTAATTAAAAACTTTTTAAAAGAAGAAAAAAAACAGTATTTGAAGACTGATCACCCTAACAACAATTAAGTGACATATTTTTTTTCAATTTTTGCAATGTTTAAATCAGTTCACTAATTACTAACAACTTTAAGAGCTTCAAAAAATCAGAAGCTTTAAAAAGTACCTTCAAAATCAACGGTTTGACTGCGACGCTATATTAAGTTTTTTTTAGCTAAAATACGCTTTTTACGACAGTTAGGTTTTTTAGTCTAATCTTGGCAGTTGAAAGTTGAGAGTTTTTTTATTATTCGATTTTTTTTGCCGAACCTTGGTTTCTTAGAGAAAAAAAAAAAACATTATTTCGAACAGGCTTTGATAGTTCGAAATCTCGATTAAGTTAGTATTTTTGATCATTTTGATCATTTTTTAACCAAAAATATAATAAGTGCTGAAAACATTCGTAGCAAACAGCACCACCCCGACCACGCACAACGAGTGTTGATACTTAATAAGCTCGATTTTTAGACGTACGTTTTTTGTGGGATAACCACGCCTCAGGCAGTAGACTAAATGAATGTAGTACACCAAATGAATGCACCAATAGAATGCTCACCCAGTAATGAACTGACAGTCATGACAGTCATGGAATTTTTTTTTTATTGTGAAATTAAAAGAGAAACAAAAAGTTACCAAAAAAAAAAGAGTTAAGAAATAAAAAATTCACGAAGTGAATGACCATGCACCTACAGTGATAAATGCATCACCAATGATAACAACTGTGCTGAAGAAACTCAGAGCCAAAACAATAAATGAAATGATGGCTACAACTGTATTTTTCCAGCGCTCATCACTTTGTCTACCAAGATACCGACAGCAGTCACACATGTCCTTGTGATAAGGGTTACTCACCGAACGCAACCGATGTGCGGATGATGATAAATGCGGGATTGAGCAAGCCTACAATGATCATTATACTGTGAGTGTGTATCTTGCTATGTTATGAATGGCAAATACACCACCTCAGGTAATGTATTCCACAGTCACCGATGTGAACGAATGTGACGCTAACGTCACTTGTGCCGGAGTTTTTTTTTAAAAAGCTAAACGGTTGTCATTCGCGCGACTGTAATAACAGTTACAAACAAAAACGATAATGGCATGTGTGGAGATGTCAACAAATGCGCTTACCCCGTTCACACCTGAACTCAAAATTATGATTTCCAGAAGGTATGCAGAAATACGGATGGTCCGTATGAGTGTGCATGTGCTGCTGGCTCTCATCTATTCCGGTTTAACACCTGATTTGAAATAAACTTCCATTTTAACCTTGTTTTATTATATGCATTTTGCATAATATGAAAAAGACGCAAAAAAAAAATGCAAAGATTGTTTTTTGCCTAAGCAGTGATAATGGAGACACTAAACGAAAAACAGCTGACGGTGCGATTACAATTCAGTAACATGTCGCGGCGCACAATGTGAGCAATGTCCGTAAAAATACGAACGAATCGACACCGATGGTACCAACGGCGAATGCGCTAATATCGAAGACACAGGTGACTATTGTAAAGTTAATGCGTGTTGGAATTTAAATCTGTATAAGGAATAAAAGTATCAAATTGTCCGTGTGTATGACAAACAATATTTCTCTAGATGTGCATGCGCTCTCTAGATGTGCATGTTTCTCTAGATGTGCATGCGCTCTCTAGATGTGCATGTTTCTGTAAGATGTGCGTTCTTTTTTACGAAAATTTGTGGATACCTCTAGATGTGCACCTCTTTTAGACCGATTTTTTCCAATAACAGTATATATTTTTGAATAAAAATACACAAAATAAATAAAATAGCTAGAACCCACTTATTATTTGATACATTTTTAGTATTGCAAAATAAGAAAGGCAGTTTTACAGACCTATTTTTTAATATAATTTTTACAACTTAGAACAAACAGTACTACACTGTAGTACGCTGAAAACTACAAATAAGTAAAATAATTTTGAAGAAAATAGTCTTATTCAAATAATGTATTTGAAGTCCAAGGCTTGATAGAATCGGCTTTTTGTTCAACATATACAAGGACGATTTGTTGTAAGGTCTGTCATTTTAACCGTTTTAAGGTAACGAAAATTTTTTAGGGTGGCAGAGTGGTAGAAAAAAGCGTTGTATAAGTGATTATGGGAAAATATTTAGCACAGTTTTCGGCTAATTTATTAATTATCATTACCCGGTATATTTTTGTCCGGACAAAATTCGTCAAACTGCAATTTTTAAGCTTCGAATATTTTTACCTTTTCGAAGGATATTAAAGCCTTGTCATTGAATGAGTATGATCATTAAAATGCCATAAACTGTGTTATCATTTTGAATGAAAAAGATAGAACCACGCGATGTGATTTTCTGTATTTGAACGGGACTTTGACTCACATTATGATTAAAATAATTTGCCAGCTACATTTCAATAATTTAAGATTGTATTCGGAATTTTGCTGCATTTCGGTATAAGATTTCGAAATTTTGTTATTTACGAACTTGTTACGGGACTTAATTCACACAGGTCATTAGCCCGACAATCATACAAATAACTAGAGTAAATGTTATGTATTCGATAAAAGAACGAGCAAAAAAGCTGCCCGTTGAAGGCGCAGGCAATTTACGNGTATTAGCCTAGAAAGATACTCGGATGATAATGGTGATGGTTCCATCTATACCGACATCAACGAGTGTATCACTGAAGAGGGTAAAATCTGTTCCGGTCAAACCGTTGCCACATTGTCACAACAAGGATCCAATCGCCAATGCTATGTTCTATCAATGTCAATGTGCTGATGGTATTGGGCATGTTGATGGTTCCTCCGAGTGCGTCACAAAAACGAGTGCGCAGGCGAGGGCGTCTACAGCTGACCAAGGCCCAACCAAAGCGTCTGCGAAGATCAGACACCACTATGGAAGAGTACTGCGATGGCGATAATTACTGCGATGCCGATGCTGGTACATGTCAGAACTCGAACGGTACCTACACTTGTGGATCCGCCGATGGCTATAAAAACGACGGTAATACTACAAATCATGTATTGATATTAATGAGTGTACCGAAACCGAATACCCACACACATGATGATAACCGCACAGAATGTTCAAACACCGTCGGCGACTGGGATTGTCTCTGCGACTCAGGTTACAAGCAAAATGGTGAATGCAGTGATGTTGATGAGTGCCTTTCACAAGACATAGACTTTCACATTATCATGATTATTTGCCGCGTGAATTAAATTCGTATATATATATTGTAGATTGACACTATCTTCCATAAAATGTTAAAGTCAATACAAAAAATGATTAACTTATCGGTTATTTCCAGAACTTTGACGAAATAAAATAATAAAATAATAAATGAATCGTTATTTTGAACCACTCCAGGTGCCTCCTGAGTACTGTTTTTTCTAGCAAAAAACACAATTTTCATGAGGTCATTTTAAGGGATTTTGATTTATAGTTTCTAAAGTAAACTTAGTTTACTAAACACCAGAAATGAATAGATATTTCGATACGACAAATATTCGAAGCTTAATTGTAAGAAATTCCATTTTTAGACTTTCGGAACAAAATTTACGAAAAGTTTTGACAAAGCTACCTCATATAATGTTCCAAAATTGATGCTACAAATGATCAATTTTCATATTTTTTTGCAAGACACCCTTTATAAGATTCTCATCGAAAATTTTCACTGATTGTCCAGAAACTCAATACGTATTTCAGAACCTTAAAGCCTATTCCAATTATACTATAAGCAAAGAAAATTGAATTTATTTGTTAAAAGTGAATGATAGCTACACAATGCGTAGGCGAAAAGTTCTACGTACTCACCAAGTTGAGCTTTGATGCATTATTTATTGCATTAAAATGTGACCAATAAACGGGCACGGAAACGGGTCACTCCAATCTAAGATTCCAAATCTTTAATTACCTGGTATTAAAATATACTATTATAAGTTTTTTTTTCATTACGAACAACGGTTTTTATAACTACTAGAAGGTCCTAGTAACCCGGGTTAAGGCACACTTTATTAGCCTTTAGGTATTTTTTTTTATCTTTTTGAGCAACTAAAGTCTTAACAAGCAGAATTATTTTTTGTTGGCAGAGATTGATAAAATGAATCAATTACAGTTCCACCTTTGTACAAAGGTGCAAATACGGAACATTTTTTGGTCGATGAATATTAACTGCTTTTACGGGACAGTTTTAACACACTCAATTTAGACGTATGCTTTGTCTCCTGGAAATTTTGCAAAAGCGTCCTCTAATGTGCGCACTGCAATTTCATATTTGCTAAAGTTAACCATTTATCGGACGCTCATTTATCGGACGCTTACTCAGTTATCGGACGCTTTTTTGGCCAAAATGGGGTCATTCTAATAAAAACAAATGACCTCTTTTGTGGCGATGCTCATTTATCGGACGCTATTTTTGAGAACCGAAAACGTCCGATAAATGGTTAAGGACTGTAGTATGAGTTATACCGTATGACCGTTACCTTAATTCTCATCAAAACTTTCAGAAAAAATAATTATATTTTATTAACAAGTTTAATGGAGCACGAATAAATCTAGAGTAAAAAGTTCTCTGGGTGTTTGTTCTCGCGTTTAAACACACACGTGCTGGGCTCACACTTTCCAATCTACTGCAAAGTTCTGCATGACGTAAGAGTCGACAAAAGATTGCTGGCACACACCGCACAATAATGTTATATTACGACTTTATAACTAAATTGTTATTTTAGGCTTTTTTTTACTTTGTTTAAAATTTGCAAATGATCTTAGTTTCGTTGAAACGAACATATAAGCAATACATCGGAAATTTTGGACGTAACGTAACAATAAGTGACCTTAAAGTGTATAATGCGGTCTCTTGCCCAAAATTGAGCACTTTTATGTAATACGGGTCATAATTGCGGGTCTATGGAGGACTGTAATAATGATGACGGCAGCTTCAGTTGTTCGTGTAAATCCGGCTACCAGATGGTTGGCGACGAGTGCACTGATGTTGATGAATGCACAGAAGGCACCGCGAGTTGTGAGGCAAACGCAAGCTGTAAAAATACCATTGGCGGATACAACTGCCCATGTGACTTTGGATACTACGAACAGGAAGGTGTCTGTGTCAATATTGATGAGTGTGAAGATCCTAATGTTTGTGTATTGGCTGGCGTAAACAAAAACGAATGCGTTGACTCCACGCCTGGGTGCAGCTGTGAGTGTAATACGGGTTACTCAGAGGACGATAACGGGGACTGGTTCTATGATAAATGTGGCGAAAATGGTGCCTGCGAAAACTCGATTGATGGTCACACTTGTAGCTGCGCCGAATTCTATAAATCCGAAAATGATGCTGACGGCAACGAGTCGTGCGTTGACAAAAGTGAATGCGACGGTGACGGTGTCTACGAGTGTAACTATCCCGACGATCCACATCTTGGTACATGTTTTAACACGGATCCCGAATATGTATACGTCTACAGTTATGGTTACGAAGAAGACGATGAATCCGGTAAATGTACTGATCAAAACGAGTGTAACGACAACGAATGCGGTCTTCTTCCAGCAACATGTGAAAATAATAACGGCTCATATTCATATGAATGCGAGGCGGGACACAAGGTAAACGAAACTGCCTCAGAGCATCAATGTATTGACATGAAGGATTGTATTGATAATCCTTGTGGTCCAGGTTCATACTCGGATACGGGCGCTGGTACATGGGAATGCGAAGGCGACAGCGGATTCCAAACAAACGAAAACATTACTTGTATTGGATACCAACAAAAACTCATGTGAAAACGATGTAGGTAGTTACGACAGCTTCTGTAATGACGGATTTGCTGAAGACGATAATGGTGACTGTCAAGATGTTGACGAGTGTGAAGGTGAGGGAGACGGAAATGACTGTGGACAATTCTCAACCTGTACGAACACCTACGGTGGTTTCAGTTGCACTTGTCAAGACGGATACTCTGGCAACGCTGATGGCAAACTCTGCGGTGATGTCAATGAGTGTGCCAATGCCGGTAAACGCGTTGGAGAAAACACTGAATGTAACAACAACGCCGGCGGCCACTCATGTGATTGTCTAAGTGGCTTTGAACTATCAAGTGATGGTGAAAACTGTACTGAAACCGATGAATGCATTGATTTCTCATGTGGTTCCCACCAAGAAGGCACTGATCGACTTGGCTTCTGCGAGTGCAACTGTAAAGACGGATGGTCCATGGGCGACGATGGAGAATGTGACGATATTAACAAATGCGAGACCGGCGAAGTAGTTTGCAACGTATTCGACAACAACAAGTGCATTAACAGTAATGGCGACGCCTATTGCTACTGTGCTGATGGTTACACAGAATGCGAAGATGAAGGCTGTGTGACTGGTGACTGTAAAGACATTGACGAATGTGCGGCTGATAAACCGGCTTATTGTACAACCGCAAACACACGTTGTGTTAACTCTGCTGGCCGTGCCGGATGCGCATGCTTGAAGGGATACACTAGCGATTAAGGTGGAGCTAGATGTGAAGACAAATACGAATGTGCATTGGGTACCCACAACTGCGAATAAAACTCATTGTAACAACAAGGAGGGCACATTTGAATGTAACTGCAATAGTGGCTTCCCTTCTGATTTCGATAGTGGTAAATGCCTTAATGTCGATGACTGCCAAGATGACTCATGCAAGGATAACCAATCTTGTCTTGATGGAATTGACGAAGTTTTTTTTGTCAATGTAACAACGGTTGGGCCATGAACCTTACATCCATGGAATATCTTGATGTTGACCAGTGCGCCAGCGGAGACGTTGAATGCAAAGGTCTCAACGAAGTATGCATCCCAGTTGCTGGTGAGGACTCTTGCGGTTGCGCCGATGGATGGCGTCAGGATAATAACGCCACATCCCCAACATTCGAAGTGTACAACGTGAACATTGACGAATGCCAAGAGACAATTGATGCTGCCTTGAATAAATGCGATTATGATGTTAACTCGTACTGCGAAGACACTCAGGGTAGCTACTCTTCCCTCTGCACGCTGGTTTTGAAAAGAATGATTTCCATATGTGCCAAAACGTGGTCCAAAAAACCGGGAAGTGTATGTCAAGGTCTCAACGCTCAAAGCTGTAACAATAAGATCGTCGGTCTTGATGGTCAAAAATACTGGTGCGTTTGCGAAGTAGGCTTCTTCCATAAGGATGGCTCAGCTAACTGCACTGCTCGTAACGAATGCGCCGTTGACGGCGTCTACAGTTGTCCAAAACCAAACAAATCTGTCTGCAAAGATACTGATTTCAGTTACGAATGTACTTGCGATAGTGGATACACGGAAAACGATGCTGGCGACTGCATGGACGACGATGAATGTGGTGTTGATGGTTATAACGAATGTTCTCTCGATGCAGACGGCAAAAACACGGACGGTGCCTACAAATATACGTGTAAAGAGGGTTTCGAAGGAGATGGATTTGACTGTGAGGACATCAGCGAGTGTGATCTCGGAACTGATGATTGCAGTGAATTCGGCGTCTATAATAACACCGCGGGTGAATGGACGTGCGCTTGCATGTCAGGATTCAAATCAAGCGACGATGGATCAGCCTGCGTCGATGAAAATGAATGTGCCGGTGACGGTGCTCGAATAACGGCAATAATTGTGACGACCTCGCCAACTTTAATAATCGTACTGCCAGATGGTAATGGCATATGTACAGATGTTGATGAAATGTCTTCTTAACAAATGTGCCGCAAATACACATTGCGAAAATACGGTCGGTGGTTTTGAATGTGAGTGCGATCTTGGCTGGATGATGACCGACAACGGTTGTCAAGATGTTAACGAGTGTATTAACGAAAACGAATCAGTGTACAGCTGCAACGAAGAAGAGCACAAAATACTGTGCGTCAATACTCAAGGCTCATACACTTGTGATTGTGGAGTCTAATTCCTTGACGATGATGGTGAATGTATTAACGAACTCGAATGTTCAATTTCCGAGTGTGTCAACGCTGATGGTAGCTTCAAATGTGATTGTAACGACGATTACCGCAAAGATGACAATGATATGTGCAAAGACATTGACGAGGGCCATGACAACGATGCAAGCTTCACTTCCGACGGGGCTGATGGTCCTCAATGCATCAATAATGTCGGTGGTTATGAGTGCGGATGCCGAGTCAGTATGAAAAATAATGGCTCCGGATGTTTCGACATCGACGAATGCAAAACCGGCGGTGATAACTACGGTCAATTCAGTCAGTGCTCGAATATTCAGCTTCGAAATGGTGAAGAAGGATTTACATGTGAATGTCAAGACGGATACCAGGGCGATGGCATCGCTTGCGGAGATGCAATGAATGAGAAAATGACGATGGTTTGCCAAGTAACATTTACGGCGCCAACAATGCTGATTACTCTGGAAGCGGTGAAGTCTGTGAAGATGACAACGAGTGTGACTCCGCAGATTCTTGTCCAGCGGCCAATTCTGAGTGCGTAAACCTACCTGTCATTTTTAACTGCAAATGCTCTTCGGGTTACCAAGAGTATGGCCAAGAATGTGCTGATGTCGGGGATTGTGCCGACGATTACGCCAGTGATAACGATTGTGCTGCAAATGCATCATAGGTTTGACCTTCCGAAAGGTCATCAGAATATGTTTTTGTTGAAAATTTGTTTTTTTTATCCCTACGCCATTATCCGGTCATTACGTAAAATTTTTTTTTTGGCAGAAAAGATAAGAAAAAGCCACGCTGAGTTTCAACCGGGATCATTCACTCCTGGTGAAGTCCACCTAGGCGGTTTTTAAAAATCTTAAATAAAAGTGAGATTTTTGGTTGGCATTTTTTCTAATTAAAACTTTTTAAAAAAGATGAAAAAAAAACAGTATTTGAAGACTGATCAATAATAATCAGGTGGTTAAGTGACATATTTTTTTCAATTTTTGCAATGTTTAAATCAGTTCACTAATTACTAACAGCTTAAAGAGCTTCAAAATATCAGAAGCTTTAAAAAGTACCTTTAAAATCAACGGTTTGACTGCGACGCTAAATTAAGTTTTTTTTAGCTAAAATACGCTTTTTACGACGGTTGGGTTTTTTGGCTGGTCTGGGCAGTTGAGGGTTGAGAGTTTTTTTATTATTCGATTTTTTTGCCGAACCTTGGTTTCCTACAGAAAAAAAAACATTATTTCGAACAGGCTTTGATAGTTCGAAATCTCGATTAAGTTAGTATTTTTGATCATTTTGATCATTTTTTAACCAAAAATATAATAAGTGCTGAAAACATTCGTAGCAAACAGCACCACCCCGACCACGCACAACGAGTGTTGATACTTAATAAGCTCGATTTTTAGACGTACGTTTTTTGTGGGATAACCACGCCTCAGGCAGTAGACTAAATGAATGTAGTACACCAAATGAATGCACCAATAGAATGCTCACCAAGTAATGAACTGACAGTCATGACAGTCATGGAATTTTTTTTTATTGTGAAATTAAAAGAGAAACAAAAAATTACCAAAAAAAAAGAGCTAATTGAGAAATAAAAAATTCACGAAGTGAATGACCATGCACCTACAGTGATAAATGCATCACCGACAATAACATCTATGGTGAAGAAACGCAATGCCAAAACAATAATTGTAATAATGGATACAACAGTATTTTTCCAGCGCTCATCGTTTTGTCTGCCAAGATACCGACAGCAGTCACGCATGTCCTTGCGATAAAGGTTAGTCACCAAACGCAACCGATGTGCAGATGATGACGAATGTGTGGATGGTCACTGATGTACGGACAATGCTGATTGCGTTAATACTCCCGGTTCAGTATACTGTGAGTGTGTATCTTGCTATGTTATGAATGGCAAATACACCACCTCAGGTAATGTATTCAACAGTCACCGATGTGAACGAATGTGAGGCTAACGTCACTTGTGCCGGAGTTCCGAATTCTTTTTGTAAAAATCTAAACGATTTTCATTCGTGCGACTGTAATAACGGTTACAAACAAAAACAATAATGGTATGTGTGAAGATGTCAACGAATGCGTTTACTCCGTTCACACCTAAAACTCAAAATGATGATTTCCAGAATGTATGCAGAAATACGGATGGTTTGTATGGGTGTGCATGTGACTTTGGCTCTCATCTAGTCCGGTTGTACCCCTGATTTGAAATAAACTTCCATTTTTTTTCACCGACTTGTTATTTGTTATATGCATTTTACACAATATGAAAAAGACGCAAAATAATGAAAATCCTGCTGTTTGCATAAGCAATAATAATGGAGACACTGAACGAGAAAATGCCTCTACAAGTGATGGTGAAACAGCTGACGGTGGAAACGCCGATAGCGGAGACGATGATGGTGTACATGGCTAAAGTGGGAATTCAATTAATTATGCAACAACGATGACCGTTAATTGCAACGATGACCGTTAATTGCAACGATGACCCTTAATTGCAACAACGATGACCGTGAAGGAAATCACCGCAACACTCCAGATTACAATTCAGTAACATGTGGCGGCGCACCATGCGAGCAAAGTTCTTGGAAACAAAGGGATACATGAATCGACACCGATGGTACCAACGGCGAATGCGCTAATATCGAAGACACAGGTGACTATTGTAAAGTTAATGCGTGTTGGAATTTAAATCTGTATCAGGAATAAAAATATCAAATTGTCCGTGTGTATGACAAAAAAAATTACCCTGGATGTGCGTTTTTTACGAAAATTTGTAAGTATCTCTGGATGTGCGTTTTTTACGAAAATTTATAAGTATCTCTGGATGTGCGTTTTTCACGAAAATGTGTAAGTATCTCTAGATGTGCGTTTTGTTCTTCAAAAAATTGTAAATGACTCTGTGCACCTTTTTCAGTCCGATTTTTCCTAATATACATCGAGATGTGCAATTTTTTCGGATCCTTTTTTCCTCGTAATTTTTGCGTAATAAAAGAGACTTTATTATATGTACTCAAAAAGCAGTACTAAAAGTGTATTATTCCTAATCTAAGGAAAAATACTAGAAAAGTGTTTATTAAATATAGTAATTAAGTCGCAAAATACAATCTTATTTTTTTTCTATTGATGAAAAATAATGAAGAGTTATTTTTCTGATTTTGTGACTTTGGCTGATTGCGATTGGAAATTCTCCAACCACATAAAAATCACATTTCTGTGATTGGAACCAGTTTTTCCCAAATCACTCATGTGATTGTGATTGAAGCGTTTTAAATTTTGTGATTTCGTGAGCGTGATTAGATTTTACCCAAAATCTCACATTTTTTTCGTCGATCATTAGTTACTTTTCGTTGTAAAAAGCAGATTGTTAACACAACACTGTCTGTTAACTACGCAGGGCGTAAGCATGATCGCTGGAAAATAGTAGAACCCCTAATTCACGCTTAACTGCAAAAATGGTGATTGAGAAGGTTACGAAAATTCATTTTTTTTGGGTGGCAGAGTAGTGGAAAAACCCGTTGTATAAGTGATTATGGGACAATGGTTAGCACAGTTTTCGGTTAATTTATTATTTATCATTACCTATCATTACCTATCATTACTTATATTCTTGTCTGGACAAAATTCGCCAAACTGCAATTTTTAAGCTTCGGGTACAGTCGGGAACTTGTTACGAACTTGTTACGGGACTTAATTTACACAGGTCATTAGCCCGACAATTATACAAACAACTATAAATGCTATGTATTCGATAAAACCACAAACAAAAAAGCTGCCCGTTAAAAACGCAGGCAATTAACGTCAATTTTTGGTACTTTTTTGTTAAATAAATTATCAGTCAAACACAAATTGTTATTTTGTATCAATTTGATTCGGCAAAGAAGGGCTCGTCAAAATAAATTGGGCTCAGCATTTAAGGGCTCGGCAATAACTCACGGCTGTAATAATACACAAGATATTAAAAGTTAGTTTTTCATGTTCTATGATGTGTTCTTAGCAACTTACGATGATCGAGATGGTAGTAAAAAATAGACAACAGTACAATCAGGGCCCTACAACACAGATGTCTAAAGTCCTGCAGATGACAACGCTTACCGAGAACAAAAAGTCTTTAAAAAAAAAAATATATATTGTTCCCTTCTTTGAAGTGGCGTGAAGTGCCAAACAAACATTTAAGGAGGGGACTCTGTTTTATTCCACCCAAGCAACCCTAAATAGGGTACTCGACTGTACTTATATTATTAGAAATTATTTCAAACATTTGTTGTATCAGCATCAAAAAGAAAAACATATTTTTGCTGACTCAACATTTCTGAACCGTGCCCTGCGGCTATAGAAGCGGCCGCACGGAACATTATAAAAGCGCGAGCGAACGCTCACTCGGCAGTACACTGTTTAATAAAAATATAGCAACTATATATATTTTTCGTCTAGTACTCTTCAGTTCATTAGGGCTGAATAAACTAATGACACCGCCAACTGTGAGTAAAACTGTAAACGGTTTATACTTAACACTGTTAAGTTAACAGTATACAACCTGCGTCATCACANTAAGATTTTGTCGGAAGCACTGGAACCGTCTGCAATCATGATTTCCTTATATTCGTTTTGTTGTTTAGATTGAGAGTTAACATTGGCTGCTACCCTCAAAGCAACTGGAATAAGAAATACACGTTCACTAAGGGATATCAAGTTCATTTCAAACTTAAACAAGCTAGTGACATTAAATTATGATAAATAAAGACTTTTGATTGTCCGTTCCGCTCTGAATAACCGTCATGCACATTTTGGGTAGCTAACTACCCATTTTTTGTTAACCATACCATATACGAAAAAATGGATTTTCCTGATTATAATAAAGTTTTTGTTTAGGGGGCGTGTTAAGGGACAGCGTGATAAGGGACGCTTGTGCTCATTAAGGGACGGTTGTGCCTTTTAACTCCCAGGGGTCACATTGTGCAGATCTGCACAAAACGACCTGTTTTATTCCACCCAAGTAACCCTAAATAGGGTACCCGACTGTACTTATATTATTAGAAATTATTTCAAACATTCGTTGTACCAGCATCAAAAAGAAAAACATATTTATGCTGACTCAACATTTCTGAACCGTGGCCTGCGGCTATAGCAGCGGCCGCACGGAACACTATAAAAGCGCGAGCGAACGCTCACTCGGGAGTACACTGTTTAATAAAAATATAGCATATATATATATTTTTCGTCTAGTACTCTTCAGTTATTGATTAGGGCTGAATAAACTAATGGAGGTCCTACCGTACAACTAAAACTTAGAGATCTGACAAAATTACATAAAATAAGACGACGTAAACGAGAATTCAAGACATCAGATATGGACGACATTGACGAATCCGATAGTCAGTCAGAAGAAGAGATGGAATTTCAATTCATAACGATCAATCCAAACAAACTGACGACTGAAGAATTCCGGAATTATGTCCTTCAAGCGATACCCAGATGGGAAAACCTCGATGAAAATTTATTCAATGATAGAAACATGAGTGACAACGTCTTTCGCGAAGAGTAAGTAACCCAAGAACACATTATAGAACATCATAGATCATTAGAAATTTGGACTTAACTTTAGAAAACCTTTATCAAGCCCTATCCTAAACGCAATCAATCAGTGAATAATTGCACTTTTTGTTTGCTTGTGTCAAACTTCAGGGACACTATTTATTTTAATTTTACCAGACAATATTATTTCATTGTTTTGCCAATAAAACAAAGATGCCGCACTTTGGTGAAATCTGAAATTTTTGAAAAATCAGAATTTTCTTTAACACTAATTTATTTAACCAAAAATGTCACTCTCAAGCAAACAAGTTTGAACTTTTTTACTGTGGGGAAGATGGGTTAATGCATTGTCAGGCATACATAAATAAGATTTAAGAATATGCCGTGTAATTAACCACAACTATTCATAAATGGACATTGGAGACTCAATCTTGCCGGAACTGGGTCACATTCCAGCTATAGTTGACAAGATGGACGCCTACAGGTTAAACACTCCTGGATTTATAGAATACATGAGCGAAGTTCCCCTACACTGTATAGACCACATGCCTGTAAATGTCTTGAGCACAAACATATGGATGCCCGATTTCAATATATCTGACAGTCAAGATGCTTTACGCCACTTAGGACGAGATAAATCAATGCTAATAAAAGACCAGAAAAGCGGTATACTCAAGCTGAAAGTCAGACAAGATGAAGACGGAAAATTTACAATTAAAGACTTCCAACCTAAGGTCAACCTTCGTGAACGCGAGTTTTCAAGAGAATATAAAGCTTACCGGGATGGATTCATAAATAATACAGCCGACCTGAACGAAGAAACTTTAAACCTGCGTTGCAGGTTGATCTCTGCGCTTGAAGAAGAACGGCTCTCAGCGGGACCACTGGGTCAAGAACCAATTGGTAGCGATAAAACCAAAATCATGTCAGACATATTTAAGGCCGCAGAGAGGGACGAGATATTAGAAGGCACTCGAGTGATGGACAGTACGAACAACACAACAAAAAGCGGGGATGAAGACGAGCAAGATAGTGAGGTAAACTTGCCGGCGCCCAGGAGCGATCGTTATCACAGCACACTGCACAGGAGTCCTGTTTCGGCGAGCACACCGTTCATTTCTAATAAAGTGCGAATGCCTACAGCTATCGACTTTCAAACCGGCGATTACGTTGGTGATGATGAAGTTAGAGTAGTCGGTCAATTCACTGTACCAAATGGACCAAACCGCGGAACGTATGTTGGACCTATCACACCAGATGGCACGATTAGGTACACGAAGAAACAGAAACACGTGAATATACACGAACCTTCAAGGCTGCACGATGAAACTAATGTAGACCATTCAATCTTCTCGCCGGTCAATCAATCGAAACTTGACCAGTATTATACTTTAGCACGAGGGTTGACTCCGGTCCCACAAACGAGGCAGACCATGCCCCGACCAATGTACGGACAAGTCACCAGATCCAGAGCAAACCCTGGAACTGTCCACCAAATGTTGACGCCAGGCGGACGAGGCCGAGAAACACAAGGACGACAACGAATCAAGATCGACAATTTCCGGGAGCCAACTGTCGCGAGCGAGCCATACGATGAACGCCACGCCCATATAAACATGATTGGTAACCAGGAGCCAGGAAGATCCTACACACTCGAAAACCAGGTGACCAATGAGCCAACCTTTCAAGTTCCACCCCCACTTCCGAATGAATCATATCTCGACTACGTCATACGAGTGGAAGAAGAATTCGACTCTTTCGTTATCTATAACCGAGTTGACATAGCTAACCGAGAGGTCTCANACCTGCGTCATCACAAAAAACATCGTGGATTTTTCAACAAAACGTTTTAATCGAAAGTTTTAATGAATTTTCAGTTTATTTCACATAATTTCCTGAACAACTTTTATGTTCAAATTAAATGTAGAATTCTGAACCTATAATTTATATAAATCCATTATTAGCTTGGTTTCTTACAAATGGTTTATTTTTTTCTTTTGGTTTGGAGAGCCTCACAAACGCTGGGCACAGCCTATGACGTGATATCTAGAGAAAAAACCTATTTGCATTTGAATTAACATCGACACTGTTTGCACGTGAGGTAGAAACTCTATTTGCATCTGGATTAACAATTAATTGATAAATTTTGTTTCCAGATGTTCAACCCACGCACTAACCATTTGAATTATCAGTTTGAATTTGAGTTAACAATTTGCATTTGCGTTACCAATTTGAATTTGAATTGTACGGTAAAACTTTTTTAGAAAATTTTAGTGTTAATTCAAATGGTTAGGTTGTATATACGTAAAAAAAATGACGACAAAATCTTTTTTTCTAAAAAATTGCACAGCACAACGAAAACGATTTTTTTTTTTGAAATATTACTAGGGGCAAAGACCGCACCGTATGTTATATGGGTTCATCCAAAAAAATCTAATAAAGGATAAAAATGAAGCAAACAATATTGTAGTGTTACGTTTTTTGCAATCAAATTACTCCATTGTCACTTTATTCTCTTTGTATGCAACGATTATTTTGCATGAATTCGTATTCGTATTTACATTTTAACTATACTTGTGCCGAACTTTTCCTTTTTGAACCTCGTATTTCTTCGATGCATGATTATCTTCAAATGTAGTTTATTATATAAAATAGAGTGAAGATGTCTGCGCCATATGAAATATATCCGGGTATAAGTCCGGTATGTTAGGGTCCAATGCATATTTAAATATATTTGTTAACCAGCTTTAACTTGCTACACCAGGGAGTATAAAATATTTCTACGAGATCAAATATTATAGTTTCGAATAACTGGTTCAAAACCATATGGGAATACATTCTGAAATTGAGTATTTTTGATAAAAAAATTGCCTCAAGGGCCTGTCATCGGGAGTAAGCTGCTAATAAAACAAATAAAACACCAAATTTAGTGACTCATTATTAGAATCTTAGTTACGCTCTATGAATCATGAAAAATATGTTCTTAATTTTTATTTTGTAGCATTCCCGAATGAAGATCCTAGAGATACCACGATCGGAATCAAATGGTCAAAATGACCCGGAAAATACAATCGATAGTGATTCAGAACCGGATAAATTAGATGCGATTTTTTATCACGCCTGCGCTAATCGCAAGTGGGAAAAGGCACTTGGATTGCTGAAAAAAGGTGCTAAATGTGTTCCATATGGGGTCGATCAAGAAACCGCATTACATTATGCAGCCCGGTACGGGCAACTACCCGTTATTCAGGCAATTCTAGAGAAATTTCCGACCAAAATTGATGTGTCAAATACGGCGCATCTCACGCCGCTTGGCGCAGCCCTATCAACAAATAAATACCCGGCCGTGGAAGAATTATTGAAAAGGCGGGCAAAATTACCGATTTTGCAGTGGACTCTTGGCGTTCAGGACCGTGTTTTTAAATTTTGCCTAAATTTTATTTTCTAATCGATAAAGGAATATGGTGTGGAGTGATTAAGTTACCGCACTTGACCTATAATGTCATATTTTTTTCTCATTTTGTTTGAAAACAAAATCATGGCTAATTGTTAACTCCCAGGGGGACATTGGTGTAAATTTGCACCAAACACCTTAAATCGACAGAAAATGATTGTAAACCGAGCTTAATCGAAAATTGCTGAAACAGGGGTCTACTCAATTTTTATGAGAAACAATATAAAACATACGCCGAAACTGTTTTTTTCTGATAAAAATATCAAAATTTGGAATTGTTCGGATTCGTTCAAAATCTTTTTTTTTTCCATTTTTGCCTATTTCATCCTGAAAACATGAAAACATCGAAAAACCCTGAAACAGGGTCGACTCATTTTTGAGAACTTTTTTTAAGAGTACCCTTATGGGGAGTACCCCATATCATATATGGGCCATAAGGGCCTAAATTTTCAAAATTGGTACGCCCAAAAAAGTACCCGCAAAAAAAATCGAACAAAATTAGTAGACCCCTGTTTCAGCGATTTATGATATTCGTCCGTTTAATACCAAAATTATTGGCGGTAAAACTTCCGCCGTCTTTTCTTTCGTATTTTCTAGATAGCCAAACTCGAGATTTTCTCCGCACGTCAAAACTCGAAAATCGCCATCTAGAAAATTCGGGAGAAAAAGATGGCGGAAATTCATGTGAAACGGCGAGTAGACAATCACTTGAATTTTGAACATAGATCAGGGTAAATCTGGTCGCACAAAACGAGGTTTGAGACTAATTCTAAATGCAATTCGACCGCGCAACTTAGAAAAACAAATAATGTTGGAATTATCTGATGCTCGCAAGTCCTGTCTGCTAAGCAATTATCACGTGAGACAGGCGATCAATGAACTTACTGACATTCTCCAGGAGTATTCCTATACGATTGACATCAGAAAATGCATTAATAGAGCATTCCCTGAAAAATACTTTCCAGAAAAAGAACCGCTCATGCTACAATACCATTCAAACGAACGCAACAAAGTTGAATTTCTTGTTCCGTACTTCATCGAAACCTTAAAATCCAAAAAACATTATAGGAACAGGTGCGCGATCACATGAGGGTTCCGATTGTACAGAGGGAACGCCACGTAAGAGTAGGTTCCGTATTTTGGCACCTCTAATCTTTAATTATTTAATTATTTTGGGCCAATAGAACCCATTTAATCCAAAAAAAAATTTGCGAAATTATAGAACTTAAAAAGTTGATAAGGAAATGTAGGAAAATAGAATTCTCAAAATGTGTGTATTGAGCTCTAGAATTTTTTGAAGGTGATATTTTTAAACCTAGATCTCTATAATTTTTAGGTTCTTTAATTTGGAAAAATTGTTTTTTGCTTAATTGGGTTCTATGGCCAAAAATAATTAAAGGACGGTTTTGTCGAGAAAAAAAATCCATAATAGGGCCAATGATATGGAAATAGATTTTCCCCAATTTTTGCAACGACACAACATTTTTAATGATTTTCGACCATGTTACAAAAATTTTACCATCAGCACGTCGGAGTTAACTTCAAAGTGGAGCTTGACTCATAGACTAAGAGAAACTTATGAAAAAAAAATTTATAAACTTAGCACAGAAATGCACAGCCTGTATTTTAGTTATCTTCAGCCACGAATAATAACGATTAAATGGTATAAGGGCAAAATAGAATATCAATATGCAACGTGCCGTGATTATTTTGTGGAAATTCAAAACTGGGAAGTAAACGAGTATTTGAAGAAAATTTTACCAAAGCGAACAGCGTGGACACTAAATTTGGACATTCTTCTTGGTACTGGTGGTCAGAGT
>SCLG01000035.1:513797-528723 GCA_004367875.1 Oikopleura albicans
TATTTTAGTTATCTTCGGCCACGAATAATAACGATTAAATGGTATAAGGGCAAAATAGAATATCAATATGCAACGTGCCGTGATTACTTTGTGGGAATTCAAAACTGGGAAGTAAACGAGTATTTGAAGAAAATATTACCAAAGCGAACAGCGTGGACACTAAATTTGGACATTCTTCTTGGTACTGGTGGTCAGAGTATTGTTTTGAGGTCGTCGGATAATCGCGCAGTTAGACTCACCAGGATACGTGAATGTCGTCATTGGAGTCGAACACAGGCACGCATACGAATTAACTCTCAGAGAGAACTGTATCCGCTGGGATTCACCCCATTTTTGTCGAAATAAGTTACAAAGCGGTAGTTCAATTTTGAGACAGTTAAAAAACAATTCCGGGACGCTTTTTATTCAAGAAAAATATATCATGTCCAATTACGGGACATAAAGACCATTTACGGGACGGTTTGTATTGATAAATTGGGGCGAATGTCAAACTATCGGACAAAAATTGCTTTTGAGTCAAATTCTCGGACAAAAAGGGAATTTGAGTCAAATTATCGGACAAAAAAGGGATTTTGAGTCAAATTATCGGACAAAAAAGGGATTTTGAGTCAAATTATCGGCCAAAAATGACCTTTGAATCAAATTCTGGGACAAAAAAGGGACTTTGAGTCAAAGTCCCGGAACTGGACTACCCATGATATAAAGTGCCCAAAACAATTCTTCCTTCGAACTAGCGGTTTCTATGTCTTCCTTGACAATTAAACTTAAAGGAAACCGCGAGTTAATAGACGCAAAAAATAAATTCTTAAGCTTTTATACAGGAAAAATTTGATAAATTATTAGGCAAAGATGGAAAGAAAAAAATGCTGCTGGTGAAGTACGACCCGGCTGAAAATAGGAAAGAACTACGCGAACTCGCCGTCAATTCTCTTGTACATGACCATATTATTAAATTTGATGATCACCATTTTCAGATTATCAATAATGATTTATTTCATTTAACAGGTATGTGTAATGCGGCACTAACCGAAAATGAAGAAACCTGAAAACGGATAAAATTTGCCGAAACAGCCTCTAAAATGCTCTCCAGCGCCATAACGTATCTCTTGTTTTCATTTTTTTATTAACCTAACGTAATCTACGTATTCAACTGCATCATATATGTGAAGTTTAGAAAATTTTCCCGTTTACAGGCCTGTCCATTTTTGGAGTTCTCCATCTTCATTCAGTGCCAAAATGCAATAAAATTAAAAAGAGTCTTCCGCATAAGGATATAGCCAGTCATATATTCAGTCATGCCGATTTATGATTGTACTTTGTGGGATTTGCTCAAATCGTCGCAACTTGGCAAATCGGTGAATTGGTCAAAAAATAGCGACATTTTGACGCAATATTATGATAATTCAACTGCTCCTTATAATGATCGAGTACGAATGCTTCAAATTGTTTATTCAGTCGTCTGCTACATTCAACAAAAAGGGTTTTGTCATTTAGATATAAAGCCAGAGGGGTCGAAATGTTTTAGTTATTTAGTAAGCCGAATGATTCACTACAGGTAAGATAACCTGTCAGGGGGTGTAATTATAAAATGCTATTTTTGTTTAATACACCCCCTGATAGGGTATCTTACCAAGATTGGGTTATCTTACCACTATTTGGCCAACATGTATTCAGGCTTCCACCTACGCCCTAAGTAGTTATCTTACAAAGTTGTGTTATCTTACCGGTCTGCCTGTCTAAAAAACTTTAAATTAAATTTTGATCCCTGTTTGTAGCCATCAAACATTCTAATTCGAAAACTGCCAAATGGCCATTGGAATGGCGTTGATCTTGTTTTAGCGGATTTTGGTCTAACCGCGAGATTTTCAAATCTAGACGGCAATTGTGGAACGCCTGGTTTTGGTTCGCCCGAGCAATTCACTCACCGACCTTCTGAGCGCAGTGATAATTATGGTTTTGGTAAACTGGTGGCAATGATACTGTTTGAGTGGCAAGTTGCTTGGAATATGTTGTCAAGGCCGATTACCAATTATGAAAAATTACGATCGATTATTGTTAACAGTGAGATTTGGAGATGCATATCAGTTAAGGATTTCATCATTTTTTAACGAATAGAAAAAGAAATTGCACAGGGTACTACCCTGAGGGTAGGCCGTTATGTTTCACAAAACAATTCGTAAAATAGTGAAACATAATGGTCCGATCGGGAGAAGGTGAAACATAACGGCGTAGGGCTTAACATATATGTATTAGGGGAAAAACATTTCTAAAAAAAGTGAAACATAACAGCACGGGCGGGAAAAAATGAAACATAATGGGGTGAAACATAACGGCGCACCCTGTGTATTATCATTTATAGATTATCGAAATTTCTATTCATTCATAATATACACCCCTCACCTGTTACGTTAACACCTTTTCACGTCCTTCGAGATATTTATACATTTAACGCAAACAATAATTAAATTCTAATTAGGCCTTCTTGAAGCCGATTACAGAAAACGCTCCGATTTACTTGAAATTGAACATTGGATAACTCATGCTAACGAATATAAAGAGCTTATTATTTTATTTTCTGTTGATTTTGCCACATTTTACTGCAGTGGTGTTTTGGCCGTCAATGAGAATACTCAAGGCACGGTTAAATATAAATATAATATTTGACTTTCACCTAAAAATGTTTAAAGTTGGCTTAAATGACCGCTTTTCCGGCTAACATTCTCGACAATTGAATTCAAACAGCTTTTATGTAGTGGTGAAATTAATTAGGTCGAATCAGCCAATAAAAGAAATTAATTCTAAGGATTTCTTCAGCCAATCAGCGCATAGTGAAATTATTTTAAACACAGTAGTTCAAAAACAACACCAATTGTTTTATCAGAAAAAATGATGTTCGAATTCAATTGGTGAGAATGTTAACATATTGTTATTTTTATTTCCCTTCCAGTTAAATGCATATGGTGTCCCAACCCACGCCAAAGTATATAACTGCCAATGCTTTTCAATGGATTGGAACACCGCGTGGATTGAATTGGAAGAGGCATTGAAATAACAGCATCGTATACGGTATACACGTTTAAACTCAAACAGTGTTTTTAATAACCGCCAAAGCATCGCAAAACGTACTAGCTACTATCCACCACTTTATTGAAACGGTTTTGCCTCGATCGGACGAGAAAACAGGATTTCATGACCAAGAATGGACAAATTTATGCCATTCATTTGTGGCTATTTCATCGTTTCGACAACTACTTATCAGACTTCTGCGTAGTTTGGAACACGACGAGACGGATATTGACCGTAAAGGGCTAATAACATCAGTAATAAGGGAAATATTCGATAATGGTAGATTTTCATTCCATCGAATGTTGAGCGGATTCATTGCATGTGTAAATTTACGCAGCATTTCGGGCAATCCTGACACACAACCAGCCAGGCTGTCCAAATTTATTTCCAAATGAATTTATATTTTTTTATTTAATTTTTTAATGTAACTGATACGCTATTCATTCGACTTTTAGCTTTTAGCTATTTTCACATTAAATGTGAATAAATTAGGTAATTTACTAAGTTACTAACTAATCTACTAATTTATTTANAATAATTAAATTCTAATTAGGCCTTCTTGAAGCCGATTACAGAAAACGCTCCGATTTACTTGAAATTGAACATTGGATAACTCATGCTAACGAATATAAAGAGCTTATTATTTTATTTTCTGTTGATTTTGCCACATTTTACTGCAGTGGTGTTTTGGCCGTCAATGAGAATACTCAAGGCACGGTTAAATATAAATATAATATTTGAATTTCACCTAAAAATGTTTAAAGTTGGCTAAAATGACCGCTTTTCGGGCTAACATTCTCGACAATTGAATTCGAACAGCTTTTATGTAGTGGTGAAACTAATTGGGTCGAAATTCGATCGTCGAATCAGCCAATAAAATAAATAAATTCTAAGGATTTCATCAGCCAATCAGCGCAAAGTGAAATTACTTTAAACAAATAATTTTATACACAGAAGTTCAGAAACAGCATCAATTATTTTATTAGAAAAAATGATGTTTAAATTCAATTGGCGAGAATGTTAACATATTGTTATTTTTATTTCCCTTGCAGTTAAATTCATATGGTTGCAGTTTAATTCATATGGTGTCCCAATCCACGCAAAAATACCGGTATATAACTGCCAATGCTTTTCAATGGATTGGGACACCGCGTGAATTGAATTGGAAGAGGCATTGAAATAACAGTACGGTATACACGTTTAAACTCAAACAGTGTTTTTAATAACCACCAAAGCATCGCAAAACGTACTAGCTACTATCCATCACTTTATTGAAACGGTTTTGCCCCGATCGGACGAAAAAACCGGATTTCATGACCAAGAATGGACAAATTTATGCCATTCGTTTGTGGCTATTTCATCCTTTCGACAACTACTTATCAGACTTCTGCGTAGTTTGGAACACGACGAGACGGATATTGACCGTAAAGGGTTAATTACATCAGTAATAAGGGAAATATTCGATAATGGTAGATTTTCATTTCATCGAATGTTGAGCGGATTCATTGCATGTGTAAATCTACGCAGCATTTCGGGCAATCCTGACACACAACCAGCCAGGCTGTCCAAATTTATTTTCAAATGAATTTATACTTTTTTTTTTATTTAAGTTTTTTAATGATAATGAATTAATTTTAATTATTTAATTTCAATTGATAATGAATTTTTGATTAATAACTTTTTTAAACTGATACGCGATACATTCGACAGTCAGCTAATGTGAAAAAATTAGGTAATTTACTAAGTTACTAATTAATCTACTAATTGATTTCTAATAATTACAATAAATTATTGATTAATTTAATAAATTATTGATTACTTTACTAACTTATTGATTAATTTAATAATTTATTGATTAATTTAATAAATTACTGATTAATATAATAAATTACTGATTAATTGTAAGTGTTTTCTTTTAAATTAATATTTGTTGTTTAACAACTAATAGTCAAAAAAATATTACTTACATGATTAATATTTATAAAAAATTTCTAAAATCAAAAGCCGAGCCGAACCGAGCCAAAAAAAGAATTGTGCCAAGCCCCGTTACTTACCCTACTCTGACAAGACCCGTTTTAAGAGCCCCTTATTTTGAAAAATTGTACATATTGAGAATTAGGTTTGTTTGCCTACAAATTCAGTATACAATCTTATACAAACATTTTGTACAGTCTACAAATAGCTCATTTGGAAGTTGTGGTCAATCGACTGGTCCACCGTACCTTATTTGAAGAAGAGGGCTGGAAACGTATTCTACCAGTACGGGAAATTTTTGCCAAATTGAATTTAGACATAAACCAACATGCCTTTGATTGCGAACATGTTCAACATCCTTCAAAAGAAGCGTCGGAAACTGTTTATAATGAATTTGTATTACCGTCAGTTCAGTTTTCGAAACCTCGCCAACGAGTCAATTTCACAGTAAGTTTCCCGAAAATTAGTAATTTTCTAAGAATTTGTAGAAAAAAACTCAGAATAGACATGATTTCATCAGAAAAAATGTGTGTCAGCGGGGTCGACGGGATAATAAAAAATCCTTATAAAAAACTTGACTGCGCAGTGCGTAGGTGACCAAGTTGAAATGTGAATGATGAAATTACGCAATAAAATTACGCAATAAACCAGGTGCGCCGTTAGGTTACAACCCGTTATGTTACAAGTTTCCCGTTTGTCCCGTTATGTTACAATTTTTTTAGCAAAAAAATTGCTGGCGTTTTTGCCTACGGACTACGCCGCGTCGTTATGTAACAATTTTGTTCTAGAGCGATGCCGTAGTATCCTTTATGTTACAATTATGTTCTTGATCGTTGCCGTAAGATCCGTTATGTTACAATTTTCGGCGTTTTTACCTACGCACTACGCCGTTATGTTACAATTTTGTTCTAGAGTCTTGCCGTAGAATCCGGTATGTTACAATTTTTAACTTTTTTGTCGTTTTCCAGCTAAATCGCCTATGCACTGCGCCGTTATGTTACAATTTGCCGTTATGTTACACTTTTTTAAGATTTAGTTTTGTAACATAACGGCGTACCTAGTGTATTACAAAATTATCACGATAAATTACCTTTTGCTTAATTAATGCAACTAAAAAAAGCGAATAAAAAAACTTGCAAAAAAACTAAAAACAATCCGTGAATATAAACATGTACTTGTAGGATAATTGCATGGTTTTGATTGCCAAGGCGTCAGATATTTCAACAACTAATATCATTTGTCATGCGGTTTTGCTCGAAACAAGTGGCCCAGACGATGTCTACCATATTAAAAACACTCATTTGCACGAGCCAGTAATTCACATCCCAAAATGTCGGCCAACGGTTAACCAGATGCAACTTTATCGACGTACATTGGAAAAAGGGAAAATCAAAGATCGATTCAAAACGATGATAAACCAAACAACAACAAACTATTATGTTGACTGGGCTGTTAACGATACAGACTGGCTCATTTACGATGTGGGATACAAGTTGAAAATTATATCGACCTAAAAAAGGGAATAATCCTTTTTTAACTGTTCATTTTAAGACAAATTTTCTTAACATCACTATATCGTAATGTTACTATAGTAATACAAAAATAATACAAAACATTCGCTCAAAATCTCTCTTTAAATTTTATTTCAAAAGCAACTACAGGGTGAGGTAATATACTAGTAGATGTTAATCCGTTTTTTGGTGAGTTATATTGGCTCAGCGTACTCGCGAACCAAAAACGGCTTAGCATCTATATTACCTCACCCTGTATGCAGGTAAAAACCACTAAACATTTTTTTTTCGTAAAAATCTCCAAATGTATGTACTGACTTTAATAAATTAATAAAACTAAATTAACATAAAAACTTTTAAAGAAAGTCAAGAATCCCCAAAAAACGGCGATTGATGCAGAACGAACTAACGAACATTTTTTTTTTCGCATCTTTAAGTGATAAATGATCAAAAGAAAAATGCAAGGACAATTCGTACGATCCCATTTACTCCAATTTTATTTTCACATTACATTTTCGACAATAGCTGTCACTGGTCCTCAAATTAAGACCTTTTGCACCTACTTTCGACTCATTTGGATGTGCCACCTACGCGCTGGCCGGTTAAAAAAAAATCGTTCTTTTGGTTAGGTTCTTTCGTAGGTTGGAGACTTCAAACAGCTCTCTAGGGGGCCCTGGTGGTCCAAATCAATTTTTGAATAATCAGATCGACGCAGTTTGACGAGCTCTACAACTTGGCATTACCAGTTTTTTTTCGAAAAATTTTCGATTTGCCCACTTCTTTCNGCCAGTAATTCACATCCCAAAATGTCGGCCAACGGTTAACCAGATGCAACTTTATCGACGTACATTGGAAAAAAGTAAAATCAAAGATCGATTCAAAACAATGATCAACCAAACAACAACAAACTATTATGTTGACTGGGCTGTTAACGATACAGACTGGCTCATTTACGATGTGGGATACAAGTTGAAAATTATATCCACCTAAAAAAGGGAATAATCCTTTTTTTAAAACTGTTCATTTTAAGACAAATTTTCTTAACATCACTATATCGTAATGTTACTGGTATAGTAATACAAAAATAATACAAAACATTGGCTCAAAATCTCTCTTTAATTTTTATTTAAAAAGCAAATATGCAGGCAAAAACCACTAAACATTTTTTTTTCGCAAAAATCTCGAAATTTATGTACTGACTTTACTGACTGTATATTAGCAATTAAGTAAATAAAGCTAGAAATCAAACAAACAATGTTTAATATTGATTTTCGTGATTTTCTCATTTTTTTGTAAACAACTCCTCTGACCGGTCCTTAACTCTTAGGGGGAAGGACTTTTTGGGAAGTAAAACACGCACTTAAAAAAATCACATTAATTCGCAATAATTCAAAAAAAAACTGGTAAAGCCAAGTTGTAGAGCTCGTCAAACTACGTCTATCTCACTATTCAGAAATTGATTTTGGCCACCAGGGCCCCCTAGAGAGCTGTTTGAAATCTCCAACCTACGCAAAAAATAACACCGTCAATCGAATTTTCTCGAAAAGTTGAATGGGGGTCACCAATACCCGTTTTGCCCTACGGGGCCTCCATATGCCTTAAATCGACGAAAAAAGCACGTTGCGTGTCTATTTACACGCACTTCCCCCTGGAAGTTAATAAATTAAATAAACATAAAACTTTTAAAGAAAATCAAGAATGCCCAAAAAACGGCGATTGATGCAGAACGAACTAAAGAACATTTTTTCTCGCATTTTTAAGTGATAAATGACCAAAGAAAAATGCAAGGACAGTTGGTATGATCTTATTTACTACAATTTTATTTTCAATTACATTTTCGACAATAGCTGTCACTGGTCCTCAAATTAAGGCGTACTACAGGATAAGCACTCTAGTTATGAGTATTCGTTCAATTACGTATACAAGATGAATGAAGAATAATTTTAACTTGTTGGCTCAAAGCTACTTTGATACAAACGATGTATGGTATAGTAATTGTATACATAACAAGTACTTCGGGTTTATACTTCATAAATAAGTTCCTGCATAATCTAAACTCATGATCTACATACAAACGGACTCCGTTTAAACAGACTATTCATGATTATTTTGTTCAGGGTATTCCCTTTATAAAAACCAGGTCTGACAGACACATTTCTTAAAGATTATACGTTATTGATAATACCGTATTGTTATAAAGAGTACCTTATTCTTTTACAAATCAAACTTTTTGTTTTATTTGTTAATGCATGGCAAAACTAATACACTTGAAAACAATTTTCAAAATCAATTTGAAACCGTACAAGACTATCAGACAATAGAACTGGCGACGCTTTAATAAGAAACAGGTCCTTAATAAGTGACGGTTTTTTATATCAGCGAACCATTGGCTTTATGGTATATATGGTAGAAGCGGCCGCTAGCGGGCAACTTGAATATTTTTCGAAAAAAACTGGTAAAGCCAAATTGCAAAGCTCGTCAAACTACGTTGATCGAACTATTCAGAATTTGATTTGGATCACTAGGGCCTCCTAGAGAGCTGTTTGAAATGTCAAACCTACGCAATTTCGATTTGCCCTTTTCTACCATATCTACCACCAGTCTATACCCTTATTTTGAATAAATAACGTCCACTAGGAGTATTTTAATTTATGCTTAGATCTCGAAGCATATTTTTGGCATAATAGAAACTTATTTGAACAAAAAACGTGGTATGAGGGCCAGTTAGTTGACCGTTTTTTACTTCAGGCTTTTACTCAACATGTAAACTTAAATAACCGATGTTTAGATAATAAACTCTTAGGGTAGGTTTGAAGGTTTTTTAGGTTTTTTTAAGTTTTTGTTTATAACGGATGTCGCCAATTCTTACTTGTTGATAATTCAAACATGAGATCATACATTCTGATTTTAAAATTTTTACGCAATACACCACGTGCGTTTCACCCCTAATGTTTTTTTTTCCTAACGCCTGCTCTAATATTTGATTTACTACGAGAAAAAAAATCCGACCTTTCTAATGGATAGCCATAAAATTACCTTAACTCTCAGGGGGAAGGAGTTTTTGGGAACCCGTAGGGGGAAAATGCGTGTAAATAAACACGCACTTCAAAAATTCACAATAATTCGCAATAATTAAAAAACTGGTAGATCCAAGTTGTAGAGCTCGTCAAATGTACGTCGATCTGACTATTCAGAAATTGATTTGGGCCACCAGGGCCCCCTAGAGAGCTGTTTGAAATCTCCAACCTACGCAAAAAAAACACCGTCAATCGGATTTTCTCGAAAAGTTGAGGGGGGTCACCAATACCCGTTTGGCCCTACGGGGCCTCCATATGCCCTTAATCGACGACAAAAACAAGTTGCGTGTCTCTATACACGCACTTCCCCCTGGGAGTTAATAATGAGTTTTCTCCGATCTTGTCCGATCAGTCATTTCGGAAAGGTTTGAAACAGAACAGCGCACTTGGTAACTCAATAGTTTTACCCTAGACCAGACAGTGCTATCGAATACGATAACATCGCCCTTTTTTGGCGATTAACTCAAAACGGCGACGAGATAGCTTGGTACTGATTTTTCATACTTTATTCATAATTTGATTTTCTTCATGTTTAAATTTAGAAAAAAATATCAGAGAGCGTCATATTTTAACAGTCCGTGAAAATGAAGATAGCGATTGAGGCGCGCGCACGAAGGCTTGTCAGTTTTTAGTCATTATTTTTATAAGTAGATCGATAAAGATGAATTTTTTTTGCACTCGGTTTAAAATTTTGTTTGTTTTTGATTTTAACAAAGAACAAAATTAAAATAGCGCCATAATTTCACAATATTATAAAAGAAAGATGTCGGGTGAGATATACTCTTTATATTGATTTCTCTCAACTATTTCTATTGTTTATANTTGGCACACAGGTACTTTGGAATGTGCTCTTTCCGATGAGATATACTACAGTACCGTACGAGGGTGTAGGAAAAAAAAATTCGACTTTTACGAAAGTGGCCCGTAAGTGACGAACCATAATTACGATTTTTATTTTTTTCATTTTTTTTTCTTGATTTGCCTAAAATGCATCTCCTGCCAAAATTTGGGGTCCTGACGACGACTTTCGTTTTTGACCGTGGACAGCCTAGGCATGAATCATGCCGCATGATAAATGACAGCGTAAACGGAACGTTTCTGCTAAAATATGGACAATCGTGCTTAATAGGGACTCTTTTCATCCCAAAAAGTAATAACATGTTCAAACTTTTTGTTTTATTTGTTAATGCATGGCAAAACAAATACACTTGAAAACAATTTTCAAATCAAAATCTATTTGAAACCGTACAAGACTATCAGACAATAGAACTGGCGACGCTTTAATAAGAACCAGGTCCTTAATAAGTGACGGGTTCTCATATCAGCGAACCGGTCCTTATTAAAGCCTGCTGATAAGCATCCTAGTAGACTATACGGCATAGTCCACTAGTAGATATGGTAGAAGTGGACAAATCGAAAAATTTTCGAAAAAACTGGTAAAGCCAAATTGTAGAGCTCGTCAAACTACGGTGATCAAATTATTCATAATTTGAGTTGGACCACTAGGGCCTGCTAGAGAGCTGTTTGAAATGTCAAACTTACGAAATTTCGATTTGCCCACTTCTACCATATCTACCACCAGTCTATACCCTAATTTTGACTAAATAACGTCCACTAGGAGTATTTTAATTTATGCTTAGATCTCGAAACATATTTTTGGCATAATAGAAACTTATTTGAACAAAAAACGTGGTCTGAGGGTCAGTTAGTTGACCGTTTTTTACTTCAGGCTTTTCCTCACCATGTAAACTTAAATAACCGATGTTTAGACAATAAACTCTTAAGGTAGGTTTGAAGGCTTTTTAAGTTTTTGTTTATAACGGATGTCGCCAATCCTTACTTGTTGATAATTCAAACATGAGATCATACATTCTGATTTTTAAATTTTTACGCAATACACCACGTGTGTTCTAAATTAGAACTAAATTAGAACTAAATTAGAACTAAATTAGAACTAAATTAGAACTAAATTAGAACTAAATTAGAACTAAGTTAGAACTTCTAATGTTTCACCCCTAATATTTCTTTTTCCTAACGCCTGCTCTAATATTTGATTTATTGCGAGAAAAAAAATCTGACCTTTCTAATGGATAGTAATTTCTAATTCATAAAATTTCTTCCGGAAAATTATAGAAAATGCCATAAAATTAACTTAACTTAATAATGAGTTTTCTCCGATCTTGTGCGATGAGTCATTTCGGACAGGTTAGAAACATAACAGCGCACCCGGTAAATCAATAATTTACTTAACAACTGTGTTATAACTTACAAACTGTCTTAATACATTTTATTAGAAAAAAAAACAGAATAATTAATAATAATTAGGAACAGTTAATTTATAATATTGTTTCAGTTTGGTTTCTGGATGACCTGGATTATTTTGGTACTGGTGAAAACACTTACTAGCAATCCGGCGGATTTCCATCACACAAATGAACTGTTTAGGGGGATTTTTGGGCCCTTTTTTCAGTTTGTCAAAAAAAAATTTACGATATGGGTTAAATTGTGATGATATGTATCGTTATGATATGGTTGCCACAACTGTATCAACAGGTTCCAATACTTACTAGCTGGCCTAAGCAGCATTCTAACCGTGTGGAATCATAAGCGGTAAATAAACCGGTTATACTTTTGCAGCACATATGGGTTGTCTCAGTTGGTGCTTTTTTTGCAACACACGATGACTGGTCAAAATTTTTATTTTCCAAAAAATATCCAATTTGGGATTTCACAAACTGAAAATCGCATTCACAAAAGGCTCGTTCAGCTGTCCCATTGCTATCAACTAAATAAATTAACTTATACTTTTGATTTTCACTAAGCCCCTAACCAGTTATGATAACTGACAGTTATCTTAACACTTTTTCGACCGAAACGTATCGTTACTTCCAATTAAATAACAAACCGTCCTACCCAATTATCTTAACACAATCCATTAATTTTTGAGCATAACAGTTGTTAAGATAAATGGGTAGGTGGTCTTGTTAATTTGCAAAAAAAAAATGACCACCATTCACCGCCTAATATATTAGGTTAGTGACTTTCCCTTATCTTAGCACTTTTTTGATCAATCAAAACCTTTCGATCTCCTGTATAAGCGCTAATCAGTTATCTTAACATTTGCCTGATATGTTAACAAATTGGAAGATTATTTTCCTATTAAAAATGTTCTTAGAAAACAAGACTTTCTTAATATAATCCACAATATATACCAAAAATCTAAAGAGCCGATTTTCAATCTCAATAATTCCAAAAAAATGTTCATTTAGAACCCTATTATTTTTTTTTTATTCATTTCTTTTATTATTCATGTTTAAAGAGAACAAGTAATAGAACTCGAGCCCTAGTAATCAAATTATTTTAATAATGTTCAGTTATGTTAACACTTTTTAAACTACAGTGTAGCAGACTGTCTTAAAATAACTTTCCACGTGGTTTTTATTTTTTGTGCTATCTACTTTTTAATTTACCAAAAATATCGCCGCCCATTTAATTTCATATTTTTTGGTAATCTCATGACAATTACTGTTAAACTGAAAATACGTGTCTGAAATTGGCGGATTTGATTAGAACCGCTGTCAACTTAACTTACCACATTGCTGATTAGTTTTGTCGAATTGATACGTGTCCAATGAATTGTATTTACCCATTGTACTTTTCATTGCGCATCGCAGACATTGTTTTCGCTTGCGGAGAAGTTTATCGACGGAGTCTACTGGTTTTCCTATTACTTTGGAATCAGGATCATAAATACCAGTGTTAGGCTGTCCAAACTGAAAGTCGAAAATTTTCGTGTCATAATGGTTTTTGTATCAAAGAACCAATTTTACGAATTTTACCAAGATTAGGGTATCTTACCACTTTTTGNTATCAAAAATTTCGCCGCCCATTTAGTTTTGTATTTTTTGGTAATCTCATGACAATTACTGTTAAAAGGAGAAGACGTGTCTGAAATTGGCGGATTTGATTAGAACCGCTGTCAACTTAACTTACCACATTGCTGATTAGTTTTGTCGAATTGATACGTGTCCAATGAATTGTATTTACCCATTGTACTTTTCATTGCGCATCGCAGACATTGTTTTCGCTTACGGAGAAGTTTATCAACGGAGTCTACTGGTTTTCCTATTACTTTGGAATCAGGATCATAAATACCAGTGTTAGGCTGTCCAAACTGAAAGTCGAAAATTTTCATGTCATTATGGTTTTTGTATCAAAGAACCAATTTTACGAATTTCACCAAGATTAGGGTATATTTTTGGACCAAAACGAAAGTTGGGTGCTTTTTTACGGTTTATAAATGTAATATTACGCGTCCGGTGGTGTTTTTTATGTTTTACTTTATAAAAAACAAGAAAACTACGCTACTACACAAGGTTGTAAAAGCGAACAAAAAACGTTCAAAAAGCGAACAAAAAATGTTCATAAAGCGACCAAAAAACGTTCAAAAGCGAACAAAAAGCGTTCAAAGCGAACAAAAAGCGAACAAAAAGCGTTCAAAAAGCGAACAAAAAACGTTCAAAAAGCGAACAAAAAGTGTTCGAAAAGCGAACAAAAAGCGTGCAAAAAGCGCGCACAAAGCGAACAAAAAGCGTTCAAAAGCGAACAAAAAACGTCCAAAAGCGAACAAAAAACGTCTAAAAAACGTTCAAAAAGTGAACAAAAAGTGTTCAAAAAGCGTTCAAAAAGCGAACAAAAAGCGTTCAAAGCGAACAAAAAGCGTTCAAAAAGCGAACAAAAAACGTTCAAAAAGCGAACAAAAAGCGTTCAAAAACAAACAAAAAGTGTTCAAAAGGCGAACAAAAAGCGTTCCAAAAGCGAACAAAAAGCGTTCAATTGTTGTACATAGAGCGCTACGTTCATATACAGTATGTAACGTTGTTAAAATTTTTGCCTCGTAAATAACAATTGGGCTTCTTGAAGGCACAACGGAGCACTTAAATGGGGCTTTGCAGGCCGTAAATCCAACTTTTTGAAAAAAGTATTAAATGGCAAAAATTTTAAATTCAGTTTGGCTAGCCTACTATTGCCCGAGCAGCCGTAATTTTCAAAATCCGTCGCGTCGGAAGGTAACATCAGGGGAATTAGCGTAGATATATTAAACAATTCGAATTCTGTCGATAAGAATGTTGTCGTTATAGATAATGGCGTTGACATTACGGTTGTGGTTGTATTATTGCAAATAACATTGTCGGGCCAATCGCACACACTAATCTCTGGGTTGAATAAAAGTTCACTTGGGCAGAATTGAGTGGCCCATTTGATGCCATTGGAACATTGAAAAAACGCATTACATTT
>SCLG01000035.1:556693-577125 GCA_004367875.1 Oikopleura albicans
AAAATGTGTTTCGAATCAGAGGTCGGCACTCGGGTAGAGCACGGGTTGGGTAGCCATTTTTGTCGGTCGGGTATGACGGAATTTTAGTCGGGTACGGGTAACAATAATCAAAAAAAAATCGAATGTGCCGATCTCTGTTTCGAGTTATTAAAATAATTGTGTGATAATTAATTTTTACTTCACCATGTCCGCCCATATTCATAGGGCAAGGCATAGGCGGCGACTTTTTTGTGAAAAAAAAAATGGGATGAAAAAATTGTAACGCACCCGGTTTGTCAACTATGTGAGAAAATTACGACAGCAAATCATACTTGCAAATTACGCAATTAATTGTACCACTGGGTCACCAACTATTGTTCAAATTTTCAACTTCAAAATATGAGTTGGCGACCAACTTGTCGCCAAAATCATCCAAAATAACCCGTACCAAAATATTACCAAAATTAATCAGTTGAAGTCTGGAAGATAGCCGCAGTTCAAAGCTGATCTATGACGACTTACTTTTTTTCTTTTTCTTCTGGCAAGTCTGCAATTTTTGAGTTATTTTCTCGGGATGAATAATTCGATTTACAACAATGTCTTTTATCTGGTGTCTAGCCAAAGAAAACGCAACGGTTGTCGCGATTAAATTCCTAGAGGTGGATCATGATTAAAAGTTTCACATAAATTTGGGGTCAAATAAGAACAATTCGATTTAGACTGAACAAAATAAAGCTTGGTCAATATACCCTATGGGGACGCTAAGACTGTGAGGGTGACGTCATAATAGCATTACAAATCATAAGAAAGTTGCTCAAGGCTGCTCTGTCCTATAAAATGTGTCCAATAAGGGTGTCGGAGGAAATTATATTATCAAACTTGTTTTCGGAGAACTCTTACGGATTATTTCCTGAATTTAACCAGTATATTCTACCTATAATTTCACTAAAAGGTGAATTTCCAAATTATATGAGCAATGGTTAAGTCTGAAAAATCAAGATACATTTCCTAAATTTATTTTTCTGTTTCTGTTTAAACACTTTTAAATGTTCTTCAATATAGAGATCGAATTCGTTGTCCATTATTTCCCGTCGATGTCCGATTTCTAAAACATAATATTTATTTCAAATGATTATTGTCATTCTTAATTGACCCGCACAGTGATTTAAACACTAGATTTAACCCATAGATTTAACACCTAGCTTTAAGTTCTAGATTTAAGTCCTAGATTTAACCCCTAGAAATCGTGTTTTTCGTTGGGGCCGAAACTATGCCTTTCTCCTCAATTATCACGTGACAAAGTGACCTCGAGCAAAACATTACTTTAAAATTTATTTTTTTGAGCTGAAAAAAACTGTATTAAGAATTTTTTTTCGAAAAATTGACCTTTCCGATTCTTCTCTTAGTAATCGCATGTTACGGGGTGTGTTTCGGCATTCCGTGATTATTTTTAACGATTTTCTTTTTCGTTGATAATGGAAAGTGGTCGAAATTAGGTCTATGTTTGATATTTTTGAAGATGTTTAAGGGATTATACATGCTGAAAACTAATTAGTGTTTGACTCAGAATATCCCAAAATGAAATCAGAATACTAATACTTTCAGAAATCCAGTCAGATAGTGTTCGAAAGTAAACCGTGTACCTGAATGACATACAGTGTGGTCGAACAATTAAATGATCTATTAATAAGAAGTTACATGCAGCCGTAGGCTGCATGTAACTTAATTACATGCAGGTTTCTTCCAAATATGGACTTGCGACATTTAGGCGCCTTTTTTCATCTCGAGCTTTTTTTTTGTTCGTTTTTCTTATATCGCACTTATTATTGCCTGTCGGATTACCCAGAAAAAAAGAGAATTCCTTTTGTTGTTGATACAAAAGGGTGGTAATCACGCAGGCTACAGAATCATTCGGTCTCTCGATCACGCCACTTACACACCGTTNTGAAATCGCCTAATGATGGGTGTGCTTAATAAGGGCCAGTGTGCTTATTAAGGGTCGTTTTTGAAAAATCGTTAACCGATCCTTAATCCGCACACCCCCTGTACCTGTTTTAAATGTCGTGAGCCGTACATGCTGTATCATAGTAGATAAACAGTTCTAATGTGTGCCCTTACCATATAATTTGATACATAAAGTATTAATGATTGACAGCCTAGTCAATATATTTTTTGTACTTAAACATTAAAATAAGCTGCACTTAAAATGTGCATCTATGTATGTAAAAAATACATTACATTTAATCTAGGTAATTAAGAGTCTGAGCCTCAAACAAACAATATTAAGATTACAGAAATAGTTCATATAGACGTTCAACTGTTTATTATGCCTAGTCTCAGTAAGACACACTTAAATATCACATAGAGCTGAACGCTTAGCGGTTGTCTAAACAATTATTGTTTTTAGTTGTTGTTAAAACTTTAATACAGAGTTTAATAAAACTCAGACGAGTTGAAATCGCCGTTCGTGTGGGTTCAAAAACACTATTAGTGTTTATAATTCCAGTCATTTAAAATGACTGGAATTATAAACATTGGAGTAATAGTAATCTGATTATTCAAAAGGTGCATTAATGTGTTTTCGGCGGTTTTGATTGGCCCCAAGCAGCGCCGAGGGATGTGTTCACGTTGAGCCAATTGCATTGCTTGATATTTGATACCAAACATAAGCTGTTTTTATCTTGGGGCGCTGCCTCATTTGAATATTTCATTACTATTACTACACTGTTTTTATTTTAGTCATTAATTCCAGTTATTTATTTGTTTCAACCTACACGAACGGCGATCTCAACTCGTCAAGCCTTAATAAACGGATCTTATCATGAATTCATTGAACCCGTTGCCTCAATTGAAATTGCATTTTTTTTTTATTATTTCGATTTTCTCATCACTTTTTTGTTGAGCTTTGTGGCCATAATGGCCAATTTGGCCTTTTTTATTTCATTAAATGGACAACGAATTTATGATTAGATGCGTTTATTATCAAGAAAAGTATAGTTTGAGTACACTTTTTACATTTTAGATCAATAATTACCTACCGTTATCTTCAAATTTTGATTATCAACAAATAATTTCGGCCATACTGTATGAACAAATTATTGACAATAAGAATTTGTTTGAAGCTCAGTGTATATAAACTACAATTATTAAGAAAACTTCAGTCCTCAAAAGGCCATATTTTTTCTGACAGAGAAAGTCGCCTCTTTTCAACTTAAAAATGGCATATTTATCGCGGGTTAAACCTGGATTATGTCCAACCTCGGGTTATTTGTAAAAACAACAAGAAAATTAGAATACGGATGTACCGGGTCAAGATTAACACACGATTCCCAAAGATAAACCTTAAATTAACTATTACGGGTCCGCGTGTCTTATTTAAACAAAATAATAGTGATAAACGTTTTAAAGAGACATAAATCAGTTGCTCTTAATGAATACGAATATAGGTAGGTCTGCAAATGACATTATGCAGACACTGCATGTTGTTTTTTAGTCAAAAAAAGTTCAAAAAACAAAATTTAAATTTCGCGAAAATTTCAAAACTCGCGAAAATTTCAAAACTCGCGAAAATTTCCAAACTCGCGAAAATTTCCAAACTCACGAAAATTTCAAAACTCGCGAAAATTTTATACGTACTGGTATAGTTTTAAACAAAATCTAAAATATATTTATTTTATTGATTGTATCGACATTTTGCGATGGCAGTATTTTCTAACGACCACAGTAGTGGCAGTTAATAAAACTCAAAAACCCATTTTCTCCGACCTAGCAAACAAGGAGCTCATGTACATTATATAATTTATTATATTATTCTATACTATACTAATATCTATATCAGGCAAAGATCCAAATCCGTTATTGAGTCAAGCACATTTTGACAAAACCAAAATCATTGATCCGGCTTGATCAAAAGACAAATTGAAGATTCAAATCTAGGTGAATCTTATTTTTTGGATTACAGCCTGTCCAAATCTATGGTCATATACTCAAGATATGATAGTGTAAGGCTTAACTCCCAGGGGCCATGTGCATTCCATCAGATTTTTATTATTTTGTATGGTACTTACAATAAAACCCCCAAAGTACTCAATAGTCAAAAGTGATCAGAATTAACTAAAAATTGGTCTACAATGTTTTGTAGATTTTTGAGTTGTTTTTGATGTAACTTTACATAAAGATTCCTGTCAAAAGGTACCCGACTTCCTGAAATTTCTTATAACTGTATAAAACTCGGTAGTTACTCGATATTTTAAACACTGAATTCATGTATGATGTATAAACAGTCTAATAAAATATTAAATCCCAGACTAATTATCTCAGCTATTAGAAACTTAATAATAAGTTCCATTAGGGCTAAATTTGATTGTTTTAAGTCCCTGATTTAGACACAATAGCATGAATTTTTTAGATGTTGATGGAAATCCATATAGAAAGGTGAGTCACGGACCAGATATTAGGTTAAATGTCAGACAAAAAGTTTCGGAAATGTCTCCCAAAAAATATGTCTCGCGAAAAACGTATCTCGCGAAACGTATCTCGCGAAAAATCCGCTTGCTGGGAAAAAAAAAACTATTTTTAGGAAAATTGTAGAAAAACTCACAAAATTGTATAATACAACCCGGTATATAATTAACTAAATATATTTATAAATATAATTATATTATTTTTTTGGGGGGAGGGTTCATGTCAGCGTTTTCGACTAATAAAAAAACTATTAAATGTTTTTACACCTTCTGATGAAGTAGTAGTAATGAGTTTCATTTCAAGTTTTGTTTTATTGACCTAAAATTAAAAGCTAATCTGAGTATTTTTCCATAGGCTTTTAATTTTAAGTATGGGATAAATATGTCTATCAGACAGACTCAAGTTCACGGCAGTGCTTATTCGTCATTAGTCCAAAATCACTATGCATAATTACTTTTTCGAAAACACAAATTGCACAATTTGAAGGTAGGGACTGTATTAGGTTATAACAATTGGTATTAGTGTTTAGAAGATACTTAGTGGTATTGAGTGTTGTGAAAGTGCCACCAATTTTGCGATGTTTCTCAAAAACCGTTCCGCCAACGCTCCAAGGGTTGATGCGGGCAGTTTTGGAAAGCGAAAATGACCGTAAAAACCCGTAGGCGGGTTCGAAAGGACTTTTGAGGAAAAGTAACTTTTGCCGAGCCCTGTATAAAACAACTCGAACCAGATAATAAAAATGCAAATGCAAAGCGTTTTCAAAATTTAATTTTCGATCAAGAACCGATAAAATTTGTGCCACAACGCGAGATATTTCTAGATATTTTTTTCTTGGTCAAACTCAAGAAACAATTTTTAGACCGGACAGAGTCTGTCCGACAGACTGTCCCCCACTGTGGGGCGCTCAGACTGTAATGGGAAATTAAAGGGAAATTTTGACCAGTTCCTTTTTCGTGCGAAATAAAACTCTGATAGAGAAAAAAAGGTCATAACTTATGGCCCATAACCACCAATTATTTCAAAAAATTTGGCCATTCGACGTAAAATAAAAAAGTGGATTGTAGTGAGCTAATCCAGTTTTGGCTCAAATTAACCATGTCACCTTGATAAATTTGCCTTAATAAATTGTAGACCTATTTTCAGCAGTTACTATACTAAGTGAATTCAACCCCTATTTAACTATTCATCAGACAAAAAAAAATTATCACTTACTTTTATCAGCTTCTTCTTTTCATACCCGTATTTCTCATAATTCACACGAAAAAATACAAAAAAAAAATCGTACAAAAAAAATGCAAACACAAAAAAAAATAATTATGAAATGAAGTTCTCGAACATTATGAAAAAAGGTATCTAAAATAGTGTATTTATACAGTCATTGACGGCGCATGTCGCCAGTTATTGGGTTTTGCTCTAAATTCTTCTTTTTTTTCTGTTTTTTTTTTCAGTGTCGCAAATGGTTCATTTGTTCAGTGGTGTAAATTAGAAGGTATAGGCGGCCATTTGATTATTAAAAATCGGCATCGAAAAAAGAAAGGAAATCGAATATCTTGTCTTTTTTTTCATTTTCTCGATCTTGCCCTCTCACTCTCTCAGCCGAACAAAGGAGGACTCAATTGCGCTGTTATATATACACATAGACGACAGATGTTTGCGTTAATTTAAACTTGGTTATTCAACGCTAATAACCGCACGCGTGGTTAATAATTTTCAGATTGTCCAGGATAATGTTTTTTCTTTTCATAGGTCATTTTTGTAAACTAGGGGTATGTACGGTCCTTAAACAACAGCCAGCTGGCCTTCGCATTTAGGAGTGAACTCGCCTCGGCAGTTCATGAACTGGGCAGCCGAGGCGAGCTCATCAAAATTTCGGACTTCGAACGGCGAGTCGACGGCAGCTCATTGAATTTTCGAGCTCGAGAGGCAAGTCGAGCAGAACTCATTTAAGAGTGGAAAATAATATAATATTTTTGAAATTAATGTATAAAAATTGCAAACAAATCAAACATTTTTTGTCGTTGACGACTTAACAGTTTTGGAAAAATATGACAGATAAAAAATGTGCGTGAAAACTATAAATTGCAAATAACCTCTTTTTGAGGTTTGCTCGCTCCAATAAATGACTAATTAATATTCACTACGGAAATAAAATTTTTATTTTTATTTGCTCTCCGACTTTGTGATCGATTATTCTATTTTGGTTTTCACTGTCATTACATTTACTAGAATAAAACATCAAAATAAACAGGGTTTACTTGCCCATGCGGACAAACTTCCGCAATTGAATTTGAATAACTGAATTTGAATAACTGAATTTGAATAACTGAATTTGATACTGTGAAAGTTTATCCACCCAACAGAACTTTGCGCTCAATGTTCGGCCCAAAATCTAAGTTACAAATGTTTGTAAATCAAAACAAGCCAAAACAAGGCAAGCTAAGCCAATACAAATTTTTGGCGTATATAAGCTAAACCATAATATAAGCCGACGAAAAGTTAGTATTGGAACGTGGAAATAGCAAACTAGACAATAATTGTCCCTTGGGAGCTCTCGCTGTTGTATATTCATAAAATTGTAGTTTTAAAATAAATCAACTGCTCAAAAAAACATGAAAATAGTTCAACGCTTCATTATCTCAAAGTCCATTTAATCAATATTAGGGTAAAGCATTATGACAGGCCAAAACTCTCATGTAAAGTCAGTTATGTCGATAAAGTGGCTTTCACGTTAACCCCTATATTATATAGGGTATATGATATAACCTTTTTTCGGACAGGGAATCTATCAAAGACTATAATTCATGGACTGTGAGTCATAGACTATGATTCATAGTGTACGCCATTTTCGACCGTTTTCAACTGTAAATAATTATGCGTCATTTCAAAAAGTTTTTCCTAGTCAAGAGCGTACACTTTGCGTTTCTGACACATTACAGACTATAGAGTGTACGCTAATAGATTCAGTCAAATTAACTAGTTAACAATGGTAACTGAAAATTTTCACCAAATGCATTATTTTTCTTTATAAAAGAGGGCTATTGGCGTTTTTAGGATACAGCATAGACTTTTATAAAAAAGTATTATAAACAGTTTTATAAATTTTATTATATACAATGTCCGATAATGGCGTTCATTAAGCGGAAGAAAGGTGTCGTATAAAAAATTAATTATATTGTGTAGTAGATATGTTGTTAAAATGAGTTTTTTAACATCTTAATCATAATTTAAAAAAAGTTCACGGTCTCTTTATTAGAACAAAATAAATTGGTTCACCATAGACTATGGTAAACGTTAGCATCTGATGAATTTGGTCTAGATAAATCTTCTGAGTTTGAAACCGAGATTAAAGCTGCATTTTTTTTAATATTAAAGCACTATTTTCAAAGAGTAGACTTTAAAACGTAATCTTCATTGGGGATTAAAAGTCTCTAAGTTTTAGACGAAAAATATCAATATATAGTTTTATAAACTAGTGTTTTATCGTTTGACGATAATAGGAAAAGTTCATTATAAATATCGAAGTACGGTAAGTACACCCTCTGCGCGGTTATTGAGTCATTTTCAGAAAATTTTTATCTTTATTATGTCATTTTTTTTAGATGTACGTTGGAGATCTTAACAGTTAAGACTTAACTCTTGGGGTCACATTGTGACGATCGTCAGAAAACGGCTTTTTCGCCTCATATTTCTTGAAAACGGGCTCAAATCAAAAATCACCGAAAGAGGGGTGGAACCAAATATCATGAGGAAAAAATTCAAAATAAAAACGAGAGTATTTTATTTATTTTTTTTTTTTGAAAACTCACACAATCTGACTTTTGTCGTAGGCGGTCAAATTTTGATTTTTTTGTGTTTGAATATTTGAACGTGAAAACATGAGCATATCAAAAATTCTTGAAACAGTTATTTTTGAGATTTTTTTGTTTGGGGGTATTTCTTAACTAAAAAGTTACCCAAAAAATTCTTGATGTGTAATACAGACATTGTACATGTCTCTTCGGATGTGGATATGCTTTTTGATGTTAACGTTTTTCGTAAATCGTAAATGCTCAGAACAAATAATTAGATTGTATACCTGTAGATGAAGGCTGGCAAGTAAAACTAGAAAACAATTACAGTCCTCGTCCCCGAAACGGGTGTCCCTGAAACGGCTGGTTGTCCCCAAAACGGGTGGTTTTTTTTTTGATTTTTCCAATGACCCCGAAAGTTTCGGGCCGAAACGGGTGGTATCCGAAACGGGTGGTTTTTTCAGATTATTATGACAGAAATTATGCCCAAAAAAACCGAAAAAGGCAAAAAAAGACAAACGTCTATGACAGATTTTTTAAACATTACCAAATAAAAAAATATATGTGTTAAAGACTGTACTTTTAGTGATATCGGAAGTCATTTCAAACAGTTAAATAGCAAAAATATGTAATAATGCAGCTCTTTAACGTTGAAAATGACTGATGTCCCCGAAACGGGTGGTCCCCGAAACGGCTGGTACCCGAAACGGCTGGTTGTCCCCGAAACGGGTGGTTTTTTTTTCAAAGAAAACCAGCCGTTTCGGGGACGAGGACTGTATGTTTTTAAAATTTTATTTTTGAAAGAATGTCATAAAAAAAAAAGTTTGAAAGAAATAAACAAAAAGACACATGTTGGTTTGCTCCAACATTCACTTTACGAATTTTTAGCAAATAGTTAGACAAAGTACGTGTTTTTAAAGCGGGAGTTTTGCGACTACATATTTGTTGTAAAAAAGTACATAATGGACCTTGAAAACTACTTTTTGAAATTTAAAAAAGCTAGCTTACAACTAAGCCGGAAAAAAATGTCTAACTTGTATATGTGAGTTCTAGTGAAAAGATAGTTAAAAAAGATTTATGTAAAAAAAAGATTTTTCACACCCTGATTGTCCGCGGAACAAAAAAGGAAGAAAGTGTTACTTGTGGTTTCGCGTAGCTATAGTTACGCGCCCAATCAAAATTGGCACCGCGAGACAATTAAAAGGTTGCGCGGACAATAAGACTTCTTTTTGCTGTTACTTAGATGGTATTTTCCAACGGTGTTAAAAACGTTTCGAAATGAAAAGGCCCGACGCGCTAACCACGTCCTGAGCAGGTATTCAAAGGGTACAGAAGTGAAAAAATGGAACGCAAAGAAATGACATACAGTCCTTTCTCCCATACGGGATGCTCCCAGAATGGACGTGATTTCATAACGGAGGCTTGATTATTCCACAAACGTTTGTTTTATACAGTTAGGGGTCTCTAGATATGCACTCTCTAGATGTGCATGTCTCTAGATGTGGATTTTTTTTATGAAAATTAGTCTTGCATTTATAGAGTTATTAGAGCAACTACTAATGGCAACTCTAAAAATGGTCAGATTTTCCGTGAGTACGGCAAGCTTTCCAGATGTGTATATACAACACCTAACCATCTGACTTAACACTATTTGGCTTAACAGTTTGCATTTGACTTAACAGTTTGCATTTGACTTAACAATTTGCATTTGAATTAACACCTTTTTTCGGAAAAAAATGTGTTAAGTCAAATGGTTAGGTGGTGTATACTAAGTATCTAAATGTGCACCTTTTTCGGAAATTGAAAATGCACATCTAGAGATCCCTGACTGTAACTTTTTTTTCGACAACCGAAAGCGTCTCTTATAGGAGTAAGAACTATAATAAAATAGAAGAATGTATCGAGAATTTTAACACGACATTTTTTGCATATCGAGCTGCATTTGTTCGAAGACTTTATTTGGATCGTAACCATCTTGCCAACCTTGGAAGTAACCCTTAAATTCGATTGGCTCTGCTCCTTCATGAATTGCTTGAATCTTTCTACGGCCAGCGCATCCAGCAGCATATCGACGCGCAATTCTAAATTGACACATTTTAACTCTTCCAAAGACGGGATAACAAATTTATTTTTATGTTTATCCGCAAGATAAAGGGCCAAACATGGAACTTTTTAAGATAACAGCGCAGTGATGTATCTTATAACTTATTGGACCCAAAGTAATACAAATTCACATAATATAACTCAACGTGGTGACCAATAGGCGCGGTGCCCGTAGACGGTCTGTAACTGAATTACATGCCACTAACAACACTGTTGATTTCATATAGCGTGGTTGATAATTTTTTACAAGTCATTCAGATTCTCAATGAAGACATGTAATCTCAAGTACAGTTCCCAGTCCCACAACGGCCGCGATCTTCGAGCCTTGATGGCGGCCGTTGTGGGGCTGGGACTGTACATTTCGTGTTGAGAAAACAGGATAGATGATGTCGGTATTAAAACCATCACCTAACCCGTTATGTTAACACCATCAAACCTCATAAACTGTTAACATAATGGTATTTTGTTAACATAGTGGGGTAGCGCGGTTGGTTAAATAATTGGAAATCGAAGATAATTAAATCCCAAAAAGTCTTAACATAATGAATTTTGTTAACATAACGGGTGTTAACATAATGGGCTAGGTGGTTTCTTGTCGTGCAAAGATGTTGCAGCATTTAAAAATACGATCGCTACTGACTCATTTTTTTAGATACAAATTTTCGTTTTGGTCGTTATTTATTTGCTCCCTCAAAACTTACTCTGGTCCGTCTTTTTTCTCATCCTCATTGGAGCCGGATCCAATCCAAACAAAAATCGTATTTCCGGCGTCAAGAATCATGACATCGTCGGAAACCAAATCGCCTTGCGTGAAATCTTCCCCAATTTCTTCCACCAACATTTTACCTTGAAGTATTTAATAAGTTTTGTCATAATTTCTTACTGTACATCTTTTATGTATAAACTAAATAAATTACTACCTGAGGCGTTCGAGCAAACAAATAACTTGGCATTGTCAATGGCGTCAGCATCGGACAGTTGAGCATACTCCTTTTTCCCGCCAATTGCTTCCCTGAAATAAATAAATCTTGGAGATTGTCGAGGGTGAGGTATTTTGGCAACCATTTTGAATGGTTTTCGCGACCATTAAATTGGTCGTCAAGTCCTGTCTAAACCACCATTTGGTCGCCCAGTGATATTCAAAATATGACATGTCGATAAAATGTTGTTCTAGACAGCACTTTTTTCAAAATACGAACAAGAGTTTGACTTTGGTCACTTGAGTCAGTCTGTATCATTCTTAGGAGCGCTCAAATAATTAGAAATCCTCATTTAATTATAAAAACCAAAATTCTGGCGTTTCGGCTCCTTCTTTTATTGTATGGATTTTAACGTTGCCGTCACATATGACGTCCATTGACTCCTCGGCGCTGATTACTTCACGGTCGTTGGCACCACTTCCGCGCCACATCCACACAGTCGAATCTTAAAAATGATTATTCGATACTTATTACTGTGATTTTTTTCCTAGAACATGCCATGTTTATATGCATGGTACACCAATATTGTAACCAGTTTGATTCGATATTGCGTTTGGTTGGCGGTTAGGCGTTGGGTTGGGGCATTTGGGGAATATCGGTAATCGCGTTGGGTTGGAACAATTAATAATCCACTTTTAGGCCAAAAAACGATGCCTACAGGGTGCTTTAACCTATCATTCTGAATTTTTGACATCCCTCAGACAAATTTCCTACGCAGTTTGACCTAAACCATCTACTTTTCAGATTTTTTGTTTCTACATGTTGTAAAAAAAATAAAGCTCAACCGGACAATTCCTACGTTCGTGACAAGAACAATGTGCTTCGTCATTAAAAATCGTTTCGTATTTGGAGGACTTTTCATGTAAACATAACTGAATAAATATTTAATATTAATATACTAATAGTTTACCTTTCGCCAGAATAAAAATATCATTGGAATTTAGGCGTGATGCGTCAACATCGATTTCGACAGTTCTGTTATACCCATGAATCGACGAGCGGGCTTGGTATAATGCTGGATTACTTCGTGCAGATTGACCTGTTTTTCGGCTTGTACCGCCGCTGAAAATCATTTTTTATCGTATTGACAGACCATGACAAACCGTTTGTCTCGTTTTTACACAGGGTGCGCAGTTATCTTGCGAACTTCGTCCTTGAAAAGTCGCAAGATAAGCGTTTTTTCGCAAGATAACTGCTCAGTGCATAGCACATAAATATTATAAATCCAGAAAAACAAAATTCTGAAAAGTCGCAAGATAAGCGTACGAGCGGATTCGCAAGATAACTGCGCACCCTGTGTATTTTATTAATCAGGAGATTCTGGTCTCTGACATTTTAAACCAATTAAACATAAAAATACACGTATTGGTGCTGGAGTCCAGCAGCTAGATGGTATTTTTAATCGGAATCATGAAATGATCTCTAGCGACTAGAGGTGTGCCCTCTTCATATCATGCGTTTCAAATTGGTGCCCTACGGGTCGATTTGCATCTTACAAGTGAGTTTTAAGGAAATATTTTTTTTTCTTTTGAAAAAAAAAACGCTGGAATTAAAACGACATTTTAAAAAATTACCACAAATACGTGTTGGGCTTGCTAAAAACACTTTGAAACACTAAAAAAATAATGAAAAATGCTATCAGTTCGTGGGCTATGAATCAACGGGCTGTTTAAGTTACTACTTACCGGTATATGATGAGATTTTGGAAAATTTTTAGAAGATGCACCGGTTCTTTGCCTTGCAAAATGCGAATTTGTTTCGGACAGCCGCTGCTTTTTCGACCTAAATCGGCGGCGTGATGTGCGACTGTTGTATGTTCGTCGATAGTCGAGTTTTGGCCCAGCCAATAATAAATCCGTTCGCACTTTGGGCGCATATTCCGATAAACAATAATATAACAATCGCCACCAAAAAAGGCACCGTACTCTTCGCGCGGAATTTCAATAAGTTCATTTTGTTTGTTTCCGGTATCGACCCGGTAAACGGTGACCTCACCACGGCCATCGTCCGGTAGAGGGTCACTCGTCGATCGGCGCTGATTCGACCGCATTGTTTCATCGATATCAACATGATCAATACCTGAGGAAAAAATACATTTTGAACCAAAAAAGTTTATTGTAGTTCCAACCTTGACACGCCCGAATGTATAATGTAGAGATTCATACGTAGTCTAACATGGGCTCTTGGGGATCTGTAAAAAAATCATCGAAAACTCATTCACACGCCATAATATTTGTCGGATTTTTTTTTCTTTTAGCCAACTGCTAGTGTTTTCTCAGGGCTATCCAAAGTCGTTATGAATATATTTTTTTAATGCGTCAAATTTGAACAATCCTGGTTTTTCGATTTTTTTTCAAGGCATTTTTTACCGATTCAATCGTAGTTTCCGCAATTTAAATTATGACAAGCTCTACATAACGACTTTGCATGACCAACTCTTTCATCTACATGTGGTTTTGATTGAAATATAAAAAAAAATATCCAAACAAATACTGGAAGCTAANTAGAATTTTTCCGAAAAACTTTTTCTAGAATTTTTCCGAAAAACTTTTTCTAGAATTTTTCAGAAAAACTTTTTCTAGAATTTTTCCGAAAAACTTTTTCTAGAATTTTTCCGAAAAACTTTTTCTAGAATTTTTCCGAAAAACTTTTTCTAGAATTTTTCCGAAAAACTTTTTCTAGAATTTTTCCGAAAAACTTTTTCTAGAATTTTTCCGAAAAACTTTTTCTAGAATTTTTCCGAAAAACTTTTTCTAGAATTTTTCCGAAAAACTTTTTCTAGAATTTTTCCGAAAAACTTTTTCTAGAATTTTTCCGAAAAACTTTTTCTAGAATGTTTCCGAAAAACTTTTTCTAGAATTTTTCCGAAAAACTTTTTCTAGAATTTTTCCGAAAAACTTTTTCTAGAATTTTTCCGAAAAACTTTTTCTAGAATTTTTCCGAAAAACTTTTTCTAGAATTTTTCCGAAAAACTTTTTCTAGAATTTTTCCGAAAAACTTTTTCTAGAATTTTTCCGAAAAACTTTTTCTAGAATTTTTCCGAAAAACTTTTTCTAGAATTTTTCCGAAAAACTTTTTCTAGAATTTTTCCGAAAAACTTTTTCTAGAATTTTTCCGAAAAACTTTTTCTAGAATTTTTCCGAAAAACTTTTTCTAGAAATTTTCCGAAAAACTTTTCCTCCAAAAGACCTCGATTTGTATCTGTATCTAACTTTGTTTTCAAACCATTTATCTGCACATTGTCAGATACCATTGTAGACAATTTAGGCGCGACAAAACGTGTAAAAATATTTAATGTTACAAAAAATGTATAAGCGGGTTTCTTGATTCAAAATTTGAGGTAAATTTTAATAAAAACGTTATTAAAACGTTCGTTTTATGATACGATAACCAAATGAACTTGGTCATGCTTGATAACATTAGCAAACACATTAAACTGTAGTAAAAACATTAAAATATGAGACAAAGCTGAATGTTACTAATTTATTGATTAAATTTGTTAACACAATGACGTAGCCCTTCTTAACAAAAATATTGCTAAAATAATACTCGCTCAAAAAGATACCCGTTATGGCGCTGTAGAGTATTTTTCAGTCGTAGCTGGTTAGGTTACAAAATCTGTAAAGAATTACTCTCTAGCGCCCAAATTTGAATCTAATTTGATTTTTCATTTTATCTTCGGGTCAAACATTTTTGAAATTGTCATCTTTAAAAAACATACCTTTGACAGTTTTTGCAACGCTATTTTCAACAAACGCTTTCCCAATACCGTCGGTTTGGTTCACATTCTTCCAATTTGTAAATAATTGTTTAAAAGGCGCCGTTTCGATTCCGACGCCCAAACTTTCAATTGAGGGTCGGCCTGAAAACTTAATTTTTGCCAAAAAGGCATCCAACTCAACCATCATTTTTTTGCGAATCTCCCGGGGGCATTCTTTGCCCTTCCACGTATATACCTTTTGATTGTCCACAATATAATACGCGCCAGACGCTTCATATAGGCTGTCAACACTCGAAATGGAAGTTTCGACCCTTATCTGGAAAACTGCCCTTATTGAGCGACCTCCATATTTAGCCCCGAATAAAGTCCCCGACTGTTAAGTCGTCGACATAAACCATATAAGGGTCGACTGAGAAAAAAAAACAAGATACACCACCTGCGCAGTTATCTGGCCGACATTCCCGCTCGTGTTGTTATCTGGCCGGTCTCTCATTTGCTAATAACAACAGGGTATTGCGCAATTACCCGCTCGAGCTGTTATCTGGCCGTCTTATGTCGATAATTGTCCAGACATTCCGACTACGCCCTGCGCAGTTATCTGGCCATTATTATGTAACAAAATATTTTTTCGGCGAAAATGTCGGCCAGATAACTGGGCAGGTGGTGTACTATTATACAGGGTGCGCTGTTAACCGGTATAAAAAAGTTTCCTAAAAAGTGGCACAAAATGGCCCGGTAACGGCAAATTCTATATTATTATTATGGTGTAGTTTTATTTTTTTCGAAAACTATATTTTTTAGTAAAAATTTCTCACTTCAAAATTTAACCGATTCGTTTTTCAGTTTGGACATCCTAGCTTGGAGTAATTCTTGTTTTATTTCTTTGCCATCTGCTATAACTTTCATTGAGCCAACTTCGTACATTTTTGGAGTTTTGGTTGCTTTTTAGGGTGTTAAAACTTTAACTTTAAATGTCAGGCAAACCATAGTGGATATAAATCTGCAATTAAGTGAACGCAATATTTATGAATATATTTTTAGCATGTTTAGAAGTTCAACTCAAGTTTATCTCAAACGCTAAAAACACTGCAAGAGTAAATTGTAGTTCACAGTTTATGGCTTATACTTTACGTTTAATAGCCAATGTCAAAATTAAAAATTTAAAGACGGTAAATTATCGTCAATAATGAAACACAAAAAAAAATATTTCTTGCCATTTCGCTGAATATAAATGGGGGAATCACTTGATGGTAATTACCCCCTGTGGGTTTATCGGACCTTTCATCATCTCCAATGAGAAATTCCACCAAATAAGACTATCGCAGTGATTTTCAAACGCGAAAAAAATAAATAATGTTACCACTTTTTGGTAACGTTGCTTGACAGCGCGTCTGAGACCTATGTGGCCTGTCATTGGTCTTTTTTTGAGCGCGCTCGGCCAATCACCGAATGGCAAATCACCGAAAGACGATTTTCTTCTTTTAAAATGTTTTTGTATTACAGTCTTTCCCCTCTTAAGATATGACAGATCATAATGGCGGAAACTTTTTAAGGTCGGATCATATACAATTAATGTAAATTATATGTAAATTTTATGATGTAAATAAATTTTAATAATTTTATAATGTAAATTTTATGTAAATTAATGTAAATTATTAACGTTAACTTGACTAAAACACCGGTTTAAATACCGTGGCCACATATTTCGCGAAATATTCGTAAAACAAAAGTGTGCAGGTTCTCACGATCAGCCCATAGTACATTTGGGTGTTCGCGAGTTTAAATCGGTGATATGAAAGTCTATTACATTTTCGTTTTGCTTTTTGTAGCACCTGGCTTGAACTTTTTCGAATTCGGCATCGTCGGAAGGCGGATTGTAAGTTTCGGGCGCAGGGCCCAAACACTCAACGAGGGGCGTATTGTGACGCCCTTGTTCAACAACGACCTTTTGTTGGCGCCCATTTCGCGCCGCCATTTCGGCCAAGCATTGACACGCTTTTAACTTCTCGAAGCGATTGGCTGATTTGCCATTCCACTGAATGAGCCAATTTTTATAATCGAGAATGAAGACGTCGCCCTCATTGAACGAGCTCCATTCACAGTCTACCTCTTGTAATCGCGGCCGTCTATAAATTGGGAACAAACAGGCCAGGCGGAAATATACAAGCTGCCCTTAAGGTTTTTCACAACTTTAGTATTGTTAATTAGGGAATAGTGTGTAGGTTGGAACACCTAAAATTTTAGCTACCGAGTTACGTTTTAAAGGGGAATTTTCGGAAAAATAAAGAAATTTTGGAAAAAAATGAGACGCCCATTGTACTTAGGATCAAAAAAATATATTTAAAAAGCTCACTGCGGCACTCAAAAATCGCGAAATGTTAGCCTAAATCGAGTCCTTACTCATTTATCACGTCACCCGTTGAACTTAGCAAAAAATGGATTAGACAACTACAATCCACTTTTTGATACTGAGTACAATGGCAATACCATTTTTTCAATTTTTGTTGGGGTCTGCACTCTTTTTTTGTCTATCCAAAAGTTTAACTTTTTGCTATAACTTTAACTTTTTGCTATAACAATTTTATGGTGCATTTCTAGAAATTTTGTAAAAAAAATCATTTATTTATGAATCACAAATTATGAATAATTAATTTTATGATAACGGCGCAACCCCGCATCGCGTTGCTGCTATGTATAATTCTAATTTCTTGAGTGGGTCCCTTCCTTTTGCCTTTGACCTGATATAGCGATTTATTGTCACTTTCGTTTACTTTGACGGCTCGAAAAGCGCTAGCCACGCCGCCCTTCTTATACGTTATACCATTTGTAAAAAGTCCCATAAATTTTTCAGACTCGTAGTTTTGGGTTTCGCGGTACTGGACCGGGTCACCGCCGAACCAGTCGTCCAAATGCGTTGACCAAATCGCAGCACCACCACGTTCATCAACGGAGCTTTCTTCGCCCAACCAAAAGTGAATTCGACGCTCTGTTCCAGCTAAAACGAATTTATATTACATTTACAATATCAATTTTATGTTTACCCCATCTGACGGGTTATCTTGCCGTCAGTTGGTACTGTCTTTAAAGGTATAACGTATAAAATGCAACAAAAGAGCCCAAGGGCCCCTAGGATCCATGAAATAAAAATCTGATTGAGCCACATACACCACCTGCGCAGTAATGTTGCGGAATTATTTTCAAAAAAAGCAACATAACTGCGTAGGGTGTAGGCGGACAGTAAAAATTATTTTTATTCAAAAATTATTGTTTGAATGGCGAAAACCTTACAAATTATCAGACTACTCACCGCGTTTTTCAATTGTTTTTAAGATAATGTAAGAATCGCCCGAATAGAAAATCCCATAATCTTCTTGTTTAATTTCCTTCATTTCCATCTCTTCAATGCGCCAAATTTGAATTCCGGCTGTTTTTCGGACATTTTTGAATTTTTCATCTAAAATCTCTGACATCTTGCGTGTGTCACGTTCACCGCTTAGGGAGTACCGCCCAACCTATTAATATATTGAAATAACTCCTAGCAAAAATGTGTGGCAAATCTGATCGAAATTGTCGGTTTGTAAAAATAAACAAATACAAATAGCCTTTTTGGATTCTCGAAAACGGACTTTTTAGGGTGTTTATTAGGCTGACTTCAAAACAATCATATAGGGACCTAGTACTGTATTAGCACTGGTATGGGTCGTCAGTTTGTCACCGAGCTCGACGCTGGTCTTACAATAGATATGACCGAGTACTGTTTTAAACCTACAAGCGATATTTGCTCGGAGACACTTTTTTCCTCACACCAGTAATAAATATAAAAATGGCCCTTAAGGATTTTCGACAAAAAAATTTGGTAATATCCAAACCAATTTTAATAGTTTGTCAAACCCTTCTATAAAAATTTAAAACTTTCCATGACTCAAATTTGCAAAAATCTGATATTTTAATTGACGGCAGCGCGGTTTCCGAGAAAAGGTTTTTCGAAGAAAAAAATAGTGAAATTTTCCCTGAAAAGCCAATTTCGGAATTTTCTCTAAAAAACTTTTCTTGAAAAGACCGCGCTGCCTTAATTGACCACCCCGTTGAAGGTATTTTGGACTTTTTCCGGATAAAAAATTTTCCATCCAAATAAACCAGTTCCTCATTTTCAACTATTCACATACAAAAATCAAAATATTACCTAAAATATCTTGCACGTTTTCAACAAAGTCCTCCTTTATATATTGAACACGTATTGCCTGCAATAAAAACGAAAATTGTTTTATAGAGTTTTAAAGACAGCTTAATTTCGATTTTCTCTCGTTTTTTTTTGGCCCAAGCTAGATTTCCTGAAGACACCAAAAAGCAAAAATAATCTGACGTGAGAATTGTCTCTGGCAATAGTGCATATATTTACTGCCTTTCACAGACGACCAAAAATTATTATTGCGAGACAAATTGCTCCACTAAAAAACTGTTTTCCTTCATTTCCTGTGTTCATTTTCTTGTTAACAACATTATTATACAGTTTAAATATTAACTCAAATAGGTTCTACTGGCGCAGCATGAAAGGGAAAATGTCGAATTCGAAAAAAAATTTTCTGGTTAACCGGTTATGGACATTCGGTTACCGATTTTATATTTTGGTACCACCTATTGTCGACAAAAATGTCACTTACACTAACTCGATTACGACGAATTCAAGTTTTTCATGTATTATTAAAATAAAATGCCCCAGTTAACCGGAAATGAAAACCTGGTTACAGTTTTAATATTTTGCCCCCTCGTTTTATCAACCAAGCGAATACAAAAACCCGATTGGGGATTACTCTTGTCAATTTCAAGCTATTACACCCCTGCGCTGTTATCTTGTCACCCGTTATCTTGCAGATTTTTTTTTGGCCAATTTTCCAGAATACCTATCTTTATGTGTTAAGCACTGCGCTTTTATCTTGCATACATCCCCGTTCGCTTCGTTATCTTCCGGATTTTTTGATGCGAAAGTTGCAAGATAATGCGCAGGGGGTAGTAAAATTAATGGAAAATAGTTCCATGTAGTACTGTCAGGACCGCAACAGGGTATTAAAAATGGGGCCGCAGGAGTTAAAGCATATACTTATTTGCCGTATTGGCTCTCAGGGGGAAGGAGTTTTTGGGAACCCGTAGGGGGAAAATGCGTGTTTATAAACTCACTCAAAATTCACAATAATTCGCAATAATTCAAAAAAAACTGGTAAAGCCAAGTTGTAGAGCTCGTCAAACTACGTCGATCGGACTATTCAGAAATTGATTTGGGCCCCCTAGAGAGCTGTTTGAAATCTTCAACCTACGCAAAAAAATGCCGTCAATCGAATTTTCTCGAAAAGTTGAGGGGGGTCAGCAATACCCGTTTTGCCCTACGGGGCCTCCATATGC
>SCLG01000035.1:577296-617959 GCA_004367875.1 Oikopleura albicans
AGATTTCCTGAAGACACCAAAAAGCAAAAATAATCTGACGTGAGAATTGTCTCTGGCAATAGTGCATATATTTACTGCCTTTCGCAGACGACCAAAAATTATTATTGCGAGACAAATTGCTCCACTAAAGAAAACTGTTTTCCTTCATTTCCTGTGTTCATTTTCTTGTTAACAATATTATTATACAGTTTAAAGATTAACTCAAATAGGTTCTACTGGCGCAACCTGAAAGGAAATGTCGAATTCGAAAAAATAATTTCCGGTTAACCGGTTATGAACATTCGGTTACCGATTTTATACTTTGGTACCACCTATTGTCGGCAAAAATTTCACCTACACCACCTGTCTACGGAACTTAACAAAACTTTTCGAAAAAAAAGGTGTTAAGTTCCGTCATTTTTGTTGAGTTCCACGGTCAGTGCGTAGGCGGAAATGCTGGAAAACTTTTTAAAAACTGTTAAGTTCCGTCAATTTAGGCTTCTTTGTCCAAAAATAACCAAACTGTTAAGTTCCGTCAATTTAGGCCTTTTTTTCTAGATTTTGTTTCAATTTAAGAACAAAATTTGATAATTTTCAACATGTTTGATATCAATGATATCATAATTGATAATCAAAGGAAAAAATAATCTGACGTGAGAATTGTCTCTGGCAATAGTGCATATATTTACTGCCTTTCGCAGACGACCAAAAATTATTATTGCGAGACAAATTGCTCCACTAAAAAACTGTTTTCCTTCATTTCCTGTGTTCATTTTCTTGTTAACAACATTATTATACAGTTTAAATATTAACTCAAATAGGTTCTACTGGCGCAGCATGAAAGGGAAAATGTCGAATTCGAAAAAAAATTTTCTGGTTAACCGGTTATGGACATTCGGTTACCGATTTTATATTTTGGTACCACCTATTGTCGACAAAAATGTCACTTACACTAACTCGATTACGACGAATTCAAGTTTTTCATGTATTATTAAAATAAAATGCCCCAGTTAACCGGAAATGAAAACCTGGTTACAGTTTTAATATTTTGCCCCCTCGTTTTATCAACCAAGCGAATACAAAAACCCGATTGGGGATTACTCTTGTCAATTTCAAGCTATTACACCCCTGCGCTGTTATCTTGTCACCCGTTATCTTGCAGATTTTTTTTTGGCCAATTTTCCAGAATACCTATCTTTATGTGTTAAGCACTGCGCTTTTATCTTGCATACATCCCCGTTCGCTTCGTTATCTTCCGGATTTTTTGATGCGAAAGTTGCAAGATAATGCGCAGGGGGTAGTAAAATTAATGGAAAATAGTTCCATGTAGTACTGTCAGGACCGCAACAGGGTATTAAAAATGGGGCCGCAGGAGTTAAAGCATATACTTATTTGCCGTATTGGCTCTCAGGGGGAAGGAGTTTTTGGGAACCCGTAGGGGGAAAATGCGTGTTTATAAACTCACTCAAAATTCACAATAATTCGCAATAATTCAAAAAAAACTGGTAAAGCCAAGTTGTAGAGCTCGTCAAACTACGTCGATCGGACTATTCAGAAATTGATTTGGGCCCCCTAGAGAGCTGTTTGAAATCTTCAACCTACGCAAAAAAATGCCGTCAATCGAATTTTCTCGAAAAGTTGAGGGGGGTCAGCAATACCCGTTTTGCCCTACGGGGCCTCCATATGCATTAAATTGACGAAAAAAACAAGTTGTGTGTCTATATACACCCACTTCCCCCTGGGAGTTAACATTACATAATTTTTCTGAATACTCGCCGCAAAAAATAAAACCAACCGCAAAAAATAAAACCACCACTTAAGCGAAATAGTATCGGTTTTTGCGTTTTTTTTTTATGTTGGTTTGATATAACAACTTGAAGCATACTTGAAACATACTGACTACATCTGATAGATCTCTGAGTCAATTTCATTAACTAAAAACTAAAGGATTAAAACTAATCGTAACCAAAAACCATATAACTTTTCTTATTTCTCTGCCGAAATATAACCTTTCTAATCTGTCCCCTGAGAGATTATTGAGAAAAAGAAAAAAAAATCAATTTTGGATATTTAATGCAGGAATTTATAAAAGTCACAGAGTCGTCCAAAACATGATTAAAAAATTTAAAATGGACGGATTTTGACGTAGGCTGACGGATTTCATATTTACTGATATTTGCTCGACAAATTGCAGAAACTGACTTTGACTTTTATCGAATTTTAATATTGTTTTCTGGAAAAAAACTTTTGAAAATTATATTATAAAACACTTTTATTAAGTATGTATTTCTGGCAAAATCCGCTATGAAACTGTGTTCTCTATGTTGATTTCCGTTGCCATTTCATTTGATAAATTTACATAATTTGAGTTAATTTGGTGTTAATAAACATTTACCCACGTTTTGACTATATATTGTAACAACTTTATTATATTGAAAAATGAAAAGTGTGAATGTAAATGGTTTTTACAAAATAATAACATTCAGTGTTATATAATTGCCACTGGACGATAAAAGTGGAAACTTTAATTATTTTAACTCGCATTCATAACGCTCATTTTTGCAGATCAAAGGATGCACTCTAATTGGGGCCATAAATTATGATTTACATCACAAAAAATGTATTGTTAAACAATTTTTATTATAAAAACCCAGAAGGGCCCCAACCCAACGTCCCACCGAAAATTTTCAACACTAGTTCAACGTAACCCCCACTGTGGGGGGCCCCACACGGTTATGTTTAATTTTTGCCGGTTGCTCGCGTTAACTTCTTTTTTTAACAAATAAATTAAAACATAACCGCGACGGATATCCGCCTATTTATTTAAAAACATTTCCGATCGGTCAAAATTTTCAGGTACAGTATTATAAAACTTTAAAACTATTATTAGGGTCTGAATTGCTAAAGACAAATTTGTAGTCAAACCTTGACATGACTGATTTTAGATGAACTTTGTATGTTGTTATTAATATTTCTTTTCATAATGATAATGTTTTTTCTCTTAACTCCTAAAGGCGAAAACAACCGAAAAAGGTGGCTTTGAGTAAAAAAGAAACTTGATATCGAAAATTTGCTCCAATTAAAAATTAAAATTTCCTATTAAAACCCACGCTATTTTTATAGTTAATAACGCATTCTTGTAAGTTATAAAAAAATACAACATACTAGGGTTTCCACGGTCAGAATTCGAAGTCGTTTTCAATTTATTTTTTCGTTCATCGTATTTAGCATCACTGAGTAAAAGTAATATTTTGTCACTATTATTTTATATGTAATCGATCAATCTATGTTGTTTTTTATTGTCAAAATTTCCATTAAATTGATAAATTGATTGACAAAAATGCTCAGAGTTCACGAAAAATCTAAAATCTTCAAACCTTAACATGTCTCATTTTTGCGATTATATCAGACTTTCAAAATTAAAAACTATTTAATATTGACTCAAGCTGGGCGACTTATATTTTATTCTCTTTCATAGAATATCTCGATAAATTTTTCCTCATTGTCAGATGATTTAAAAATAATTTCAATTGAGGCTCGCGGCGAGTGGTTGAAAATTTCGTTTATTCAAACTAGGGTTCTCAGAATTGTAAAAATTGATAACAGTTCCTCAAATATTAGTATAAAGAAAACACAGCACCGCGGTGCACCGTGAATAAAATGTTTCATCGAGGATTATACTGGTACATTAGGTGGTACATACGGTAAATGATGAATGCATTTTTATGAATGTATATTTATGAATGTACAGTATAGGTAGGGTCGCTCGCACGAAATTTGACTCGAACTTAGAAGCAGTGTTGCGAAAGTTGGCCAACGGTTGATTTTTTCCTAACGCCCAACGCAACCGTTGGCCAACGCTTAAATTTTCCCAACGCCCAACGCAACCGTTGACCAACGTTCCAAATTTCCAAAGCGTTGGGCGAAAAATTGCCCCAACGCCAAACGCTTCCAACGCGTTGGGAGATAAATTTCCCCAACGCTCCCAACGCGTTGGTTGGGCGTTAGGCGTTGGCCAACGCATCCCAGCGCCCAAAGTTTCCAACACTGCTTAGAAGTACCTCAAATTGCGTTTTTTTGATAGTTATGGTAAACGACCACGGCGCATCTTATGGTCAACCTTAGAAGTCTAGTACCATTAACCGGATAGAAATTAACCACAAAATAATCATGTTTTTTGCTGTCCTAAGCGACATCAAAGACCATCAAAAGATCTTTTGCTACCAAATAATTTCCAGATTCTGAGCTACTTAACCCCTAAAGGAAAATTTGGTGCTGAGTGGTGCAAGTGGTTAACCACGCGGTTGAAAATTTAATCTGAAAAGACCTAAACCTGAAAAAAGGTGAATTTCTTCAAGTTTGACCCTTTTCTGTATTCGGCCAAATCAGGCTGTGCCCAAAGGTAACTATGTTTCACAATCATCAGAAAAAAAACTATAGATTTAGACATCCTTAGTTCAATTATAAAGATTTTATTTGCACTGGACAACAATCCACCATTTCCCATGGACGTCCGGGCTATTATTTTTTAGTGTTTAATTTTTTCAAGTATTTTTTTATGTTTTTGGTCGACTGGTGACAATCCATTCTCCCTTGATATTTTAATGAAAGTCGGGGAAATAAAACCAAAAATTGTTCTGCAAAAGTTTATTGTCTGAAATAGCAGCTGCATTTTTGCTCTTGGCATTGAATGCTTCCCACGAATTGTCTTTTTTACAACTGTCGTTTTTTTAACAATAAAAACTTAACAATAGATCCCGTTAGAAATTAACATAATGTAAATAAAATAATCTCGATTTAATTAATTGATAGTAATTTACTTAAAATTCCATTATAAAAATTCCATTATTTGAGCAGAATAGTACCCCAGCGCTCCGCACGCGGCCCACATAAGCCATGGCCCATAAGCATGGGCCATGGCTTATCTTGGCTCAGCATAGCTTTTGTGCGTTAAGCCACGCTAAGCCAAAGAAAAAGCCACAACTTTTATTCAATTACATTTTGGCTCATATAAGGTAAGCTAAGCGTAGCCAAAATATAAGCCTACTTTATCGCCCCTGTAGTACCCTACCTACTGTATATATAAACACGACTTGTTTTGGATATAAGGCATATGGAGGCCCCGTAGCCTACGGGCCGTAGGTCAAAACGAGTATTGCTGGCCCCCTCAACTTTTCGAAAAAATAACATTGACGGTATTTTTTTTGTGTAGGTTGGAGATTTCAAACAGCTCTCTAGGGGGCCCTGGTGGCCCAAATCAATTTCAGAATAGTCAGATCGAATAGTTTGACGAGCTCGAAAACTTAGTTTTATCAGTTTTTTGAATTATTGCGAATTATTGTGATTTTTTTAAGTGTGTGTATATGTACACACATTTCCCCCTACGGGTTCCCAAAAACTTCCCCCTGAGAGTTAAATTAAAACTCAGTTAATGTTCCAGTTTATGGACAATTCTCGCACATTAAAATTATGGACAAATTCTCATCTTTTACGTATATTTTGATATACTTCAAAACACCAACCCACTGCGTCGGTATATTTCAATTTTCCATAACCTTTCGCTTTATTTGCTTTGGTTTCGAAAGATAACAGCTCACCTAAATTAGGTGACCTAATGTACGATTCTTCTTCGTTTGATTAACAGTATAACAGACATTTTGTCTGGAAAGGGGCGCGGCACATTTTTACTGGTTTTGGCTTAGTTTGCAAAATGAACCCTATATACGTTTTGGCTTGATTTAGCACAGGCCAAAATATTAACGGGCTCTGTTCTGGAGTTCCAAAACAAAAAAAATACAGAAAATTCCGACACACTTGCCATGTTTTTACGAGCTCATCAAATAAAATCTTAAATGGAATGGATCTATTATTCTTTTAGATTTATTCTGCTGAAATAATTAAAATTGATAGCTTTATGTTGAACATAAACAAAAGAACTCAATAGACAACTCAATTTCACTCTATATTAAAAACAGATCACAGTTCATAGTTATTGAACTATTTTTTTTTATTGAACTAATTAGATATTAGCAAAAACGTCAATAATTAGCTATGCTAATTGATCTTACTAAAATCTGATAAATTATCATTATGATCTTATAAAATCAGTGAAATAGGTTTTGTGCGAAAAATCACAAATAAGATAATTCCGCGTTGAAAATGAACCACTTGGCCGAATTGTTTTTTCGTTTTTCCATTTGTTTTTAGAGAAAAGAAAGAATGAAATCAGAGATTGAGTCGGAAGATCTCTTTGACGAAGTGGTTCATTATCAATGCGGAATAAACTAACAGCAATATGCTCGGAAAAAGCATTTCTCCGAAAAAAAAACGTTTTCAGCAAAAAAAACAAACAGAAATAGCTTTTTTTCCGGAAAAACTTTTTGTGCAAAATGACGCGGGCCAATTACGGCTTACAGGCCGTCGTCCAAGTAAAACTCACTAAAAAGACCATATTTACGTGGAATCATTTGACCTCTGCCCAATTTGGGGTCAAATAAAACCCTACTTGGCCCGGTACGCGGCGTATTTTGTTTTTCTACTGGTCCTTAACCCTTAAATGCGTAACTCGGACATTTGTCCGAGTAAACATTCTAGGCACGTTTTTGGGATAAATGGTCGTTATAGAAGCGTCCCATATGGGAGTAAGGACTGTATATGTCAATTTTTGCACACTATTTACGTACCGAACGTCGTTGATTTTGCAACTCCATAACAGCTCTTAAAAACTGCCTTCAGATCAAAAAAATATCTATATTTTTCTTCGTGTTTTTTTGCGCACTGAAGTGATTTTTTTTTTCATCAATAAATTGAAATAAAGAACTGATTTGATAGATGTTTTACAGCTTTGGTCATGCATGTCAATTTGTGTCTTTTGATTTGCTTTGTTCCAAATGCACTCGTAAAATGGTTTATTTTAACTGAATCATGAAATTCGTAACTGCCTAATAACGTCAAAAACATTTTTTCCCTCTTTTGAAAGCAACAAAAAAAAAACAAGAAGTCCGACCGATCACTTTTGAAAGAAACCCAAAGTAAGACAAAAAAAAATTCTAAAGATTCATTTTAAACTTTTTTTTTCAGTTTTATTTAATTTACCTTTGAACTCAGTATACTTTTTGGAAGGCAGACAAATAAAGTTTGAATAGATTGTTAAAGGATTTTATTGGTTGGGTTTTGGCTTTATAAGCCAAATTACGATTTTATCATGGGATTTAGTGCCCAGAAGCGAGTTATTAGAGTGTATCTGCGGCATTTAAACTTCACCAACCACAATACTTTATGTTATATACAGCGTTGGTAAAACATTTACTTAACTCCCCGGGGTAACATGCTGCACTTATCGTATGGGGACGCTCAGACTGCGACGGTGGCGCCAGAATAGCGTTACAAATCATAGGAAATTGCTCAAAGCCTTGCAGTCTAAGCGTCTCCATACGGTATGTCGTTAAATATCTCGCGGAAACGGGCTCGCATAAAAACTCGCCGATAACCGCATCTAACCAATTTTCGAGAAAAACATTTTTCGAATGAATTTTTGAATTTTGACGTAAAAACAACCGTCATCAACCAACCGATCCAATACAAAAACCCGATTGGTAATATCATCTTGTCGATTTCAAGCTATTAGTGAAATAAATGGAAACAGTGCCATATCATATGGCCCATATCATATGGGCCATATGGCACTGTCGGGACCGCAACAGGGTATTAAAAACGGGGCCGTAAGAGTTAACTTTCATTCGGTTGCATCTTGCAAGTAGACACTTTTAAGGTTTACCACGCCGTTCTGTCTTACCAATGGTAACTAACCATTTACAGTCCTTACTCTCATTAGGGACGCACTCAATACGGACGATTTCTTCCAATACTGACGCTTTATGGCGATTCACCCCCATAGGGACCTGTTTTGAGAATAAAAAACGTCCGTCTTGGAAGTAAAAACTGTATATCCCAAAATCTCTGAAATTTGGGACACTGGTAGAATCGGGTAAAAATCTCAGGTGGCTGTCCTACGAATAGTGCTCACGTATTTAAAGGAAATAATATCGGGAAAGTACGAAGTTTTCAACCCAAAGATTTAACTTTAAATTTGCAACTTTAACAGTTTAATAATAATTAAAAATATATTTAAGCTCACCTATTGAATCTTAACACCCCTCTGGACGATTTAAGCTAAAGTTTTCTCTATACACAGAAAATATAGGTTTGATGAGAAGAGTTAGAGCTAGTTATGATGCTAAATAAAGACATTTCTGAATGAGAATCACAGCATGATTTCGCCATGTAGCAACCAAAAACTATTTTTTTCATACAAAATGATTATATCTGAATTCTATGAGTTCTATTTGGTCGAAATTATACTCTTTCCCATGACCACTTCAAAGACTCTACAATTAACTCCTAGAGGAGAGAAAATCCTTTCACGTGAACAGAACGTTCTATTGCCATCACATGAAAGTTGGAGAACCATCACAAAATAGAACGAGCGTTCTGTTCTGTTCTAAAATCATTTCTATGCTAGAGTTACACAATAATGGGTTGTATTTTTTCTACAGAAAAAAGTTGAATTTTCTGAAATTCCATATAACCACCTAAGTAGGTCAACAATAAATAAGTTAACAATGTTCAAGGAAGTTAGTACATTTTTTGTCGATTTTGGAAAATCTACGTCCAAATTCAAATACAAGTAAGTTAACAGTTTTTCACGTTTTTCAGAACTTCCTCCTACGCACTACTCAACTAAGTTGACTTTTTTTCAGTTTAATTGTATAATAAGACGCGATTTCAACATTTCATGTTATACATTTTTATTCACCATTATAGTTTTTGAACTTATAATTCAGAAAAAATATTTTTGTTTATGATCTGCCTGATTGTTTTCGAAAACTCGACAATTTTGGCAAAAGTGGTCCCCATACTTTCCATTTGTTGTTTGTTGGGGCTTGTTTTGCATAAACCAAAGCGGCATTACTTGGCATACGTGCTGGTGCCCAACTATCGCACAAAATAACAAAAAATAAACAGCTCATGATATAAATACTTCTCATTTTTTATTTTGATCTTGATTTGTGTACTTCTTTTTTTCTTAAACAAATGATATTATTTGATAAAAATCTTAGACTTTGGTATTTTGGCGGAGTAGGGTACGAAATAAGTTGTATTTTGGAAAGTTTCGCAACCACATGGTTTGGTCGCGAATTCTTGTTCAAAATTTGGTTTTGAGTGAGGTTTCGCGATCACTATTTTAAGATGGAAACAATGGTAGCGAATCGTTGTTCAAAATTTGGTTTCGCGACCAAATGTGTGGTCGCAAAGGTCCTCATAAACGGGTTTCTTTCGTGACCATTTTTGGTACCCTTCACCATTTTGGCGACCATACATGTATGAGGTCGTTCAAAAAACTCTAGAACATGCAAAAAATTTCCGGAACGTCATTTTTCCGCATTTTTTTACTAACTGGAGCTCTATAATTTGTCCAAAACACTTTTTTTCCTAAATTTTCCCTAACATAATATCAGTCACGGCGGTGTATTTACCTTTTTATTTATATTAATTCCCGTCTTCGTCTTCGATACTGAATGAGGTGTAAAGATGTCAGCCATGATATTTATACAAAGGCTTTATTGCAAATTAATGTGGTCGAATGATGCATTCAATAAATATTTGATTAAATGTTCCCATCGACATAATATATCGGAACACTAAAATGTGTATAAAATTACTTATTTACGGAATTGGAGGGGGAACTTGTTAAAATAAAAACTTGGCCGTGTCAAATTTGACAATTTGTTGTACTTCATATTTTTACTTGACCTGGCAGACCTGGCAGACGCGTCATGAACCCAACAATTAGAACGATAAGTTGACCCTCGACTTACAACGGTTAACTGCCAAATGAAATATAATTTCGAAACTTGTGAAGTAGAATTTGAGAAGGCCAAAAAAAGCAGGTCTTACTTAGGAGTGGGGTACACAAATGGTTGCGAAAAAACCCCGTTTATTAGTACTTTTGCGACCACACCATTTGGTCGCGAATTGTCGTTCAAAATATGGTTTCGCGACCACACCATTTGGTCGCAAATTGTTGTTCAAAATATGGTTTCGCGACCACACCATTTGGTCGCGAATTATTGGTCAAAATATGGTTTCGCGACCACGCCATTTGGTGGCGAATTGTTGTTCAAAATATGGTTTCGGGACCATGTGGTGTTTTGGGTGAGGTTTCGCGACCACTGTTTCTAAGTAGAAAAAATGGTCGCGAAACCTTGTTTAAAACACCATTTCCCGACCATGTGGTCGCGAAACCATACTTTGAACAACAATTCGCGATCAAACTGGTCTGGTCGCGAAATACTTATAAACGGGTTTTTTTTGCGACCAAAAATGGTCGCGAAAGTACCCTTCACCCTTACTTAGTAAGACTTTCTGAAAACAAAACTTTAAAAAAACCACACAGTTTTTACGCTTTAGATTATTATTTTATCCGCTGCTTAAATTACTTTGTTAATAACAATGAGTTATGTTATTAGTATCATAAATACGGGCAGTGTTGATGACGTGCTAGTCAACGGAAGACCCCATTGTCACTATTCATTAATATGCGTAATAGTTTCTTACAGAAAAACGCGTCAATTAATTCGACTACGTAAAAAAGCGTACATAAAACGCGTAAATTACGCTTAATAAATCCCTCGTGAGTTCAATTTAGCGCAAATAAAAGCGACGAGAAGCGAAATATAAAATCATAAACTGAAATAATTATCAAAAAAGTAATTTTACAAAAAAAATAAATATGAAACTTTTCACAATGATACCAGTGATAGCGGCCCATTCGTGGCTGGCTTGTACGGATTATGGTGAGAAAAACGGACGGTATTATGACCATGCTAAGTGTCGCGGCTGGCCTAGGAAAGCTGCCCAGTATGCCCCCATTGGTGGGACTTTTGGTGGGGATACGGGATTTGACACTCGCCCGCAGAGCGGTACAACCCCATGTAAGTCTACCCGCTCGAGCGGGGATTACGATGGCGGACATTTCTCCGCTGTCTACTTTCCCGGGCAGCAGGTCGTTCTGGCTCATCCAATGAAAAATCACGGAATTGGTGGCTGTACAAACAAATACATTCCGGACAGTGGCAATTGGCTTTACGCCCAACCCATGACAAATATTGGCGACGCTGATCCCATTTTGTCGACTTTTAAAACCAACGAAATTGTCGACTTGGGCACATCTCCGGTTGGCCACCACGTGACGGAGGAGCAAATGAACCATTTCCCAAAACCGGGTTTTCAAAACGCGCCGGCTTTTTGCGAAGACACCGATAAAGCCATGGCTACCTATTCTTTCAACGTTCCGGCGGACATGTCACCCGGACATTATACTTTTGTCTGGCTTTGGGCATTTAACAGCCCGCAAGATTATTATTCCACTTGTTTTGAGGTGGAAGTCGTTTCCGGGGCCAATGATCGGCGCAATGCGCTTTTAAACCGCGGCCAACTTGACGTGAGTTTAACATGTGATAACAGTCCGACATCTAGCGGGGTGGCCGGAAGTACTACCGGATGTGACGATATTCCGGCTACAAATGCTCCTACACCTCCCCCTACACTTCCACCAACCGCTCAGCCAACCACCTCAAACACGCCGATGCCAACAGCGCCTCCAATGGAAGGCAGCATGGGCTATGTCATATCTAATCAGATGACCGGACAGATTATATTGTCAGGTCCTGATGAGCCACCCATCCAGCGGGAAATTCACGTTAAGGTAATAAATCAGACCAATTTTTGTAACCATTATAATTGACCCATTTTGGCCGAAAAAGCGTCCAAAAAAGGAGTAAGGACTGTATTAAATTTCTAAAAACGCATTTTGACAAAAAAGGCTAGTAGAACTCAAAGATAGAATTTTTTTCGAAATTAACACCTACGCTCCTAAATCTCCTGTTGCACTCCCGACAGTGTCATATGATATGACTCATATTGTACTGCTGGCAGTAGTCTGCTGCTGCTAAAGAGTCAGGCTGTGTCTAATAATGTCAAAAATTCTGTAAAGTCAAAATGATAGGCGGGCTTTTATGTATTTATTGGAATTATTAAACAGGGTCAATTCTACGTACCCTATGCTGTATAATAAGAGGTATTGAAGTATTGAAACCGGCTGTCATTTTCATTACTCGGAAAATTGTATGTAGTCGGAAACTAATTTGAACAAAAAATAACCGTGAAAACCTCACTGATAGGCATATTAACCGAATACAAAAACCCAATCAGGAATAAGTATAACTGACTTGGAGCTGTTCGCGAAATAAAGGGAAACAGTGTCATATGGCACTGTCGTGAACGCAGGAGTTAAGTCGCACTAAAACCTGATTATACAGACTGAGGTTAACGATTTTATGAGCCAATTGTTTTGTATTTTATTTACTTAATTTATCGCCATAATTAATCTTATTGTATTAGTTTTTTGCCGACTGTGCTAACGTTGCCCGGCCAAATTTTTGGTACGCTCGAATGAGTCATACTCATGACAACGACGGAACCATTCTGCATAGATTTCGACGACATGGCGAGGAGGAGTTAACTACTACCCAAGTTGTTCATTATGTCCTTATTCAGGACAATCAAGATGATATTCAACGAGGTTATATTGGATTCCATTGGGCTTTTGACGGCGGCTGCCGTATGCTCCAGTACCCCACTGAAATTCACGTTATTGACACTGCCTAATATTTTTCTTCAGTCAAAAAAATAAAATAAAAAGTTATTCAAATAAATTTCCCAAAAATGTTCTCGCACGACGTATTATTACAAACAACGCGGTGATTCATTTGCGTGGCTAAAGGGCGCTAGCCAATAGGAAGCGCCTATAAAAAATCATGAGCCAATAGGCGTTGTTTGTAATTCAGTTACAGACCCTCCGCGCCTACGGCGCTGGGGTCTGTAACTGCTTATTATCAAATAAATCCGGAAACACTTATTCTGAAAAGCTTAATTTTTTCGACATAGACTATGTGACATAATCTCATAAATTCAAAATATTTTTTGACGAAATTGAGTTACGTTTGAGTAATATAACTAACGTCAAATCTTCGCACCGCAAATTTTGTTAATATATGTTGTTAATTGGTTTAATATAAACCACGTAACCAATTATCTTAACAACTGTTTTGCTGACAAATTGTTCAGATAACTGGTTAGCGCATGCAATTAACGAACAAAACCTGTCAGATAACTGCGTAGGGTACCGAATACTGCGCATCGAAAAAGTGAAAAAAAACTTGGGAAAAAACCTGCCCGATAGCTGCGCAAGGGGTTGTTTGAAACTGTATGTGACCGGACGTCCGGCGGACTGGCAGAATCCGTCACCTAGGGCTTCGTATAATATTATTTAGGTCAAATTCATGTTCAAACCTATACATTTTTAACAACTACCATAAACCTAGCATTTTTCTTAAACTTCGCTCACGCGTGAGAGTCATTAATTCAATTGTTTTCCTTAGAGCGTGAGTTGCTGACAACTCAATTTGCATAATGCATAACTTATAGCTGGACCTTGGATTGATCAAATTCATAGCTACGTTTGATCTCGTTCAAGACCATGTTCACCAAACAAGTCATATTTGATCGAAGCAAGTGTTTGAAAAAAAAATTAAATAAACTCTTGGATAATAAATGAATTCAAGTCCTTAGAACAGTTCCGTACCGTATAACGGTCGCCAAACACGAATTTCCATAAAACGACTCATTCGAGATAAGTTTGCAGGGTACCGGATAACTGCGCAGAGCGTAGGCGGAAAAGTGAACGACTTCTCACACTTGTATATTTTATATTTTTGTCATAGAATTCAAATATAATTTGGTTACAAAGTTAGATACGAATCACAAACATTTTTCCCTAATTTTTGAATTTTCTATTGCCGATCGCATGTAGGCTTTGTCCGATATATTGTTCATAAAGTTTCATTCCTGATGGGCGGCTCAATTTTCGCTTTTTGCCCAGTTCAACCAACAATTCTATCTAAATAGACTTAGTGGAATTTGACACTGCCTGTCCCGGGCGTGAGGCTATTAACTTACCTATATGACCGGTCGGTTATTTTCGTGAATTCATATTACAAGCAGCGCGGTGAGTTGTTTGCGTGGCTAAAGGACGATAGCCAATAGGAGGCGCCTATAAAAACGCATGAGCCAATAGGCGTTGCTTGTAATTCAGTTACAGACCTCAGGCCTTATTACACATTATTCAGTGTGAACCAGAGACCAATTCAGATGCTACCGACTCGTGTTAAATGATTTTATTTTAAAAATAATTTGTCTAATAGTATTTATTTTGTTTAAAATTTTATACAATCAATAAAAACGAACGTAATATAAAATATACATGTACAGTAAAAGATACAGTTGAATATACAGTAGCATATTTTCATGATCAATTTTTGTACAAGTTACTACACGTCATTTCATAGCGGCAAATTAAGCGTCAAGACAAATACGCTAGTATCAGCTAACATTTTTAAAACTAAATTTCTTAACCTCTGCAGGTATACAATGACAAGTTGTTTAAACATACCATACAAACATGTCCAACCTAGGCCCTTAACAAAATCAAAGAAGCGCTAAGGATTGGGTCGAGAGCAAAATTAATAAGTGAGTTGGTAACCTTTGCTTGAACTAGTTTTATTATTAGCTAACGCGTTTTTAACTTCAATCTGCGTCGACGTAGGTTTAAAAATGAATGACTGTAATTAATTTCACCCTTCTTCAAGATATTCAATAAAATAGCACGATTTGGTCCGAAATTTGATCCGCAAACTGTAAAAGCCAATCAGCCGCCGACAATAGCATTTTTTAAACCTACGTCGACGCAAATTGAAGTTAAAAACGCGTTACGTCTATCTTAACAAGGCGGCGAAGTCAAATATATATGCGACTTTTGGACAGATGCAATTATATCCGTTTGCGCGCCATAGCGTTTGTTTAAACTGGCACGATTGCGCGAAAATTATTGTTTTTATAAGTTAAAAAATTTAACGCTCGCTTTTTTTAATAATACATTGTTATTATTATAATGACACGAGTTTGCTAGCAGCAATTTTCCAAGACAACACCCCATATTTGTATTAATAACCCGTCGGGTTATTGAAAGCGTGGGCTAGTATATTTATGGAGGAAACCTGTTCTAGAATACGATAAAAATTTTCGCAACATTTTTAAAAGACTTTCCAATTATTTTTATACTGACTGGACGGTATAAAAAGCGACCAATTGTTGACAAGTTTTTAAAAATTCTTGAATACGCAATCTGCGACATTTCACTTGTCAATAATTGGTCGCTTTTTATACCGACCAGCCGGTAAACGGTTCATTACCATGTCGATTTAACATACTCCCCAATAAATTAGAGACAAATAAATAGGCACTGTACACACTACTGTTGGTAGTGTAAAATTTGTAACATTTTAAAAATTTTGCAACGTTTAACCAACGGTTCACAAATTGTTAATAAAAGTTTCATAAAATCAATTTCGAAAATGAAATACACCACCTGACGGGTTATTTTACCTTACAAACGCTAAAAAGCGGTAAGACCCAATCTTGTTAAGATAACTACTGGTAAGATAACCCGCCAGAGGGTGTATATGATAACATAATACATAATAAAATAAAGAGAACCATCTCGTGATAGATTAATGATATACTCCTTGTATTCACATTTGAATCGGGTATCTATCGAGTGGTCATTTTTACCAGTCGCAAAATTTTACCAGTTTCAGGCGATGACCGGTCGATAGATACCCTTTGAATCAACATCAAAATGCCTTATAAAGGCCAGAATAGCTTTACAAATCATAGGAAAATTGCTCGAAGCTTTACAGTCCGAGAACCGCCTTACGGTAGATGTCATAAAAAAATTGGTCAAAATTTGATTTACAGCTTGAAAACTAAAAATTTTCCACACGTTTGAAAGTTCTTATTTTATGACAGTTTTGCCTCAATATCATTAAATGGGCACAGAATCCTACACAAACTCAACAGTATAGTTGCATTTTTAAATAATAATTTGATGTACTTTTCATTTGCCATATTAAAAAAATACGAAAAAGGGTGCTTATTTTTGAAAAGAAGCGCAATACATGTACTTTATCGCAAAGAGTCACCATGTATATTTGAAATATGTAAAATTTTTAATTCCATCATTTTTTCACTCATGACGCCGTAGCAAACGTAAGTAACAATAATTATATATTTTCGTAGAAAAGTTCAATCAATTTCTAAAATAAAATACACCACCTGACCGGTTTTCTTACCTTATATACACTAAAAAGGCGGTAAGATGACCCAATCTTGGTAAACTAACTATTGGTAAGATAACTCGTCACGGGGTGTATATAATAAATTAATACAAATAAATTAATGTACAAGAAAAAAAAACTATCCTGTATACAGCTGTCATAGATTAATTTGAAACCAATATCAAAAATATAGGCCAGGATAGCGTTAGAAATCATAGGAAAATTGCTCAAAGCCTTACAGTCTGAGCGGCGCCATACGGCAGATATCATATAAAATTGGTAAAGTTTTGGCGATGCTTTACAGCTTGAAAACTGAAAATTTTCCAGTCGTTTGAAAATTCGTATTTTATGGCATTTTTGCCTCAATTTAATTATAAGTACAGAAACAATTTTTCGAACAAGGATAACGATTCAATAATGGTGGTTCTCAAAATCAAAGAACAACTTTTTTTTCGACCTCCCCAAATCAAAAAACTACTTTTGCAGATCGATAGAGCTTGAAAAAGTAATCACATCTGCAAAAAAAAAAATTTGAAAAAGTACTCAAAAAAGTACTTTTTTTTTCAATTTTAACCATTTTTTAACTGAAAAAGTTTTTCAACTTTTTAACCCCCTTAAACATATTTTTTTGGCTTGATTTTTTTTTTTAACTGATCAGTAGATTAATATCTCAACATGTTTTTTGAATAAGGTCGATAGACCACTCCTGTCCACCCAGGTGGACAAATGACCAAAAAAATGGATTATTTGAAATAACTAGTTTTTCAACATAAAAAAACTTAATTACCCATGAAAATTATTGTTCGTTTCAAAAAAATACCATTTGACCACCCCTGACCTTATAAGTGGTCGATTTGACCAAAAAATGATTTTTTTCCAATTTTTGGCCATTCGGGCCATTTTTATTGCTAATTTATATTGTAACTCTTAATTCTCAAATAAGAATTGTTTTTTTTTGTATATTATACAATTGTAATTAATCATTTCTGTTGTTGGAAAGCCCTGCCTAATAAAATACATAATGTTTTGGCAACAAAGTTTACAAAAAAAACAAACTATGGGAAACCTAATTGTTTTTTCTAACAACCTTTTTTGCCCAACCATTATGTATTTTTTTAGGCAAAAGCAACAAAAAGACACTAATTAAGCTCTTGAGCATCTTGAGCTCTTGAGAAGATGTGCCCGAGAGCATTTTAGTATAAAATTAACTTTTTTTAATTATTTTTCCATAACAAGAGATTTTTAAAAGAGATTTTAAAAGCTTGCCGTTATTTTACTGGAATTTTTTCAAAACCAAGGTAAAAATTGAGCAGGTTTTTTTGGTATACAGGGGGGGCGCCAAGTAAGGGCACGCCAAGTAAGGGTAGGAACGCCAAGTAAAGGTAGGGGAGCGCCAAGTAAGGGTAGGTTTAATTTCGAAAAAAAAATTTGACGCCAAGTAAGGGTAGGTTTGTGCCAAGTAAGGGTAGGTTTTTCAGAAAAAATGCGGTGGACGCCAAGTAAGGGTAGGTTTAATTTCGAAAAAAAAATTTGACGCCAAGTAAGGGTAGGTTTGCGCCAAGTAAGGGTAGGTTTTTCAGAAAAAATGCAGTGGACGCCAAGTAAGGGTAGGTTTTTTTTTTGAAAAAAAAAATTGACNGTCGGGCTCGTTCTAGACTTGTATCAAATTTCGGTACATATAAACTGTATAACTTGTTCTTGTTGAAAGTAAAATTAATTCAAAATGCAAAAATAAAGAAAAAAAACTTTATTTATCACTCGTCGGTTGATACAAAAAAAAACGAGATTTTGAAATTATACTATGAAGTTCCCAAATTGTATGAGAAAAAATGAGTCACTGGTCACATAAACCCTCATGTGTGGGCGGGATTCACTGGAAAACTTTTCCTCAAAAACTGGTCACATAAGCCATTCATCGGGGCTTTTTGGTCACATAAACCCCGGTCACATAAACCCTCAGGGAGTGTAATGCATTGTTATTGTTATAATGACACGAGTTTGCTACCAGCAATTTTCCAAGACAACACCCCATTTTTTTTATTAATAACCCGTCGGGGTTGAAAAGCGTGGGCTAGTATGGCGTGTAAACTCTCAAAATTTGCAGCTGTTGTATCTAGAAAATAATACGCATCGGGGAAGAATTTCGTCGCTTCTCTCTTTCACAATTATTTTTCATAGAATTCATGGAGGAAACCTGTTCTAGAATACGTTAAAAAATTTCGCAACATTTTAAAAAGACTTTCCAATTATTTTTATAAACGGTTCATTACCATGTCGATTTAACATACTCCCGAATAAATTAGAGGCAAATAAATAGGCACTATACACACTACTGTTGGTGGTGTAACATTTGTAACATTTTAAAAATTTTGCAACGTTTAACCAACGGTTCACAAATTGTTAATAAAAGTTTCATAAAATCAATTTCGAAAGTGAAATACACCACCTGACGGGTTATCTTACTTTACAAACGCTAAAAAGCGGTAAGACCCAATCTTGTTAAGATAACAGTTATCTTATAACAGTAGTCTACTGGTAAGATAACCCGCCAGAGGGTGTATATGATAACATAATACATAATAAAATAAAGAGAACCATCTCGTAAAAAATTAATGATATACTCCTTGTATTCACCTTTAAATCGAGTGGTCATTTTTACCAGTCGCAAAATTTTACCAGTTTCATGCGATGACCGGTCGATAGATACCCTTTGAATCAATATCAAAATGCCACTCTGACCTTATAAAGGCCAGAAGAGCTTTACAAATCATAGGAAAATTCTCGAAACTCTACAGTCCGAGTACCGCCTCACGGTAGATGTCATAAAAATTGGTCAAAATTTGATTTACAGCTTGAAAACTAAAATTTTTCCAGACGTTTCAAAGTTCTTATTTTATGACATTTTTGCCTCAATATCATTAAACGGCCACAGTTTTCTACACAAGCTAAATCGAATAGTTGCATTTTTAAATAATAATTTGATTTACTTTTCATTTGCCATATTAAAAAATACGAAAAAGGGTGCTGATTTTTTAAAAGAAGCGCAATACATGTACTTTACCGCAAAGAGTCACCCTGTATATTTGAAATATGTAAAATACACCACCTAACCATCTGACTTAACACCATTTGGCTTAACAGTTTGCATTTAGCTTAACAGTTTGCAGTTGAATTAACACTTTTTTGTCTTTTTTTTTCCAGTATTCCCGCCTACGCACTACCCATGTGGCTTAACAGTTTGCATTTGACTTAACAATTTGCATATGAATTAACACCTTTTTTCAGAAAAAAATTTGTTAAGTAAAATGGTTAGGTGGTGTATTTAATTCCATCATTTTTTCACTCATTACGCCGTAGCAAACGTAAGTAACAATAATCATATGTTTTCGTAGAAAAGTTTAATCAATTTGTAAAAGAAAATAGACCACCTGACGGGTTGTCTTACCTTATATACACCTAAAAATCGGTAAGATAACTCAATCTTAGTAAAATAACTATTGGCAAGATAACTATTGGTAAGATAACTCGTCAGGGGGTGCATATAATAAATTAATACAAGAAAAAATAAAAAAAACTATCCTGTATACAGACTGTATACAGCTGTAATAGATTAATGATATATTCCCTGTATTCGCATTTGAATCGGGTACCTATGGACTGGTCATTTTTACCAGTCGCAAAATCTTACCAGTTTCATGCGGTGACCAGTCGATAGAAGGGTATCTTTTGAACCAACATCAAAATGCCACTCTGACCTCATTTAGGCCAGGATAGGGTTAAAAATCGTAGGAAAATTGCTCAAAGCCTTACAGTCTGAGCGTCGCCATACGGCAGATATCATATAAAATTGGTAAAGTTTTGGCGATGGTTCACAGCTTGAAAACTGAAAATTTTCCAGTCGTTTGAAAATTCGTATTTTATGGCATTTTTGCTTCAATTTAATTAGTACAAAAACAATTTTTCGAACAAGGATAACGATTCAATAATATAGTTTCATTTTTAAATAATAATTAGATTTACTTTTGATTAACCATATTTAAAAAAATACGAAAGGGGTACTGATTTTTGAAAAGAAGCGCAATACATGTACCATACTGTAAAGGGCGCACCCTGTATACCCTGTATTTGAAATACAAAAATGTATGTAAAAAGATTTTATTCCCTCATTTTCACCCATTACGCCGCGCGCCGTAGCAAAGGTAAGTAACTTTAATCATTTCAGATTTTTAGTAAATCTTTTTTTGAATATCATGACTTTTAAACCTTTCATGTTTGATTGATAAATATGATGAGATATGTGTATTTATAAATAAAATACAGCTGTTAGTAATTTAGTATGGTCGTTTCATAACCTTCTTCGAACAAAAATACAAAATTGCAAACTTGTAATCAGGTTCAGCATGACATTCAATAAAATAATGACAATCGAAAATTACAAAGTTACTGGTAAACATGAAACATTTTGAAATAAGTTTGCCGTTTAAATATCACTTCATTAATTGCTTATTAAATTTCATTCATTTTTTTTTTCTTAAACATTATATATTTTTTGAATGCTTTTTGTAGTACACAGATCCTATGAAATCAATCTCTAAAATATCATTGTTTGTGATATATTGTGATAAATGATTGGTTATATATTGAGTATGGCTTGAGAGTGCCTTAAGCGGATTGAAAATCAGCTGAAAATTCCAAAATGTGAAGTAAAAAGGTGTATTTCGATCCATCTGGAAGATAAAACTAAAAAAAGGAAAACAGAATCTAACTGAAAACATCGTTTGAAAATTCCATGTTATTTCAGCTGATAAACAGACAATTCGTTATGGCAACATTTTATGAGAATAAAAAAGTTGGCTAGAATTAGCACAAAATTTTACCAGACCGTAACTATTATCACGGATACCGCTATGAACTTCGTCAAAAAAAGTTTTGGGCTCGAACGCATGTATGTTTTTGTATTAATTTTTGCTTAGAATTCCCAACCTTTTTTAAAACTAGGTTCCCAAAAAACGACCGATCTGGAATTATCGCCCCTCGTGAGGTTAATTTGGGACCAATTATATTCAAATGGCTTTTTTTACTTTTCAAAATGATAATTTAAAGACTTATTCCAGAATTTTGAAAACCCCACATACCTTTTCTAATTTTAAAACCGATCATGTAAAATTTTCTATAAAAGATTTTTTATTTCCACTGATGGGTAACCTCAGTATCATTGATAATTGTACAGAAATAACGTTATGAAAAAGGATTTAAAGTCATTTTTATCGTCGACCAATATCGACCTTGATCGTTTTTCTCCAAATTTCTTGACCTCTTGAATCGAGACGACATTTGATGAAAAAGTCCTTAGTCGCCACGTTTTTAAATCGAATTCCCAAATGTCCGGCTCCAGACAGCCCATTGATTTGAAAGTCGCCCATATTGAATCGGTAGGTAGTCCCCGGAAACATTCTTCGGAGTTTTGGCATGATGTTATTTTCAATGTCTTTGAATTGACAGGGTCCGTTTGGATTACCGGTTGGTGATATCGTCGGTTTAGGTCCGGTTGGATTTCCAGATCCGCCGCGCGTTTCACAACCGAATGTAAATTGCGCTTGTTTATTCCCACGCAGAGCCCATCGCCCTGAATCGAAAAAACAAACCAGCTTTGCCCGGACAGCTGCTTTTCCACTTGATCGGCCTGATCAGGGTTCTAGACAAACTACCCTATTTGGCCGGCGGATTACACCAAAGTGAATTTTTCGATATTGCCAAGTTTCGTGGATTACGTTAAAATTGTTTTATTAAAATTGTTTTTATGTTAATTGTTAAACTTTTTTGTATTATTCAATGGTTTTTTTGAGAAGAAAAATTTGGCCAGAAAATTAGTTTTCTTTTTACAACCTAAGATTTTTTTAGGTATGAGAGCTATATTTAGAATCCCGGCCCTGCTGGCTGTGTGCCCGACGGACATTGCATGTCACAAAATTTGCGGGCCCGGAAGTGTTCAGTTGAAGTGACACACCGGTAAGTGGCTCCTCCATGAATAGGAAAAGTGCCCGCCGGATCACTTTCACAATTTGCTGCCGGTTGAGTAGGTGCTTGCGTTGGTGGTTTGGTTGGAGGTTGAGTTGGCGGTTGAGTTGGTGGTTGAGTTGGTGGTTGAGTTGGTGGTTGTGGAGTGTTTGAGGGCACTCCGGAGCCGCCTTCCTGCCAACCGGAAAAATCTATGGGCCCTAGGGAGCCACAACTCACAATATCATTTCTAAATCCACTGACAACCGCCCGAGGCTTCAAAAATGGATTTTTCGTCGTTTGACTCATCTTCTCCATGACCTCACACATGACCTTTCCGAGGCCACTTGACCTCACAGCTGCCAGTTGACTAGGGTTGAATACGTCTGGTTTTTCATAAAAGAATCGGTCGCCCTTTTTGAGCGCAATAAATTGGTCAGTGATAATGCACGCCGCGGTTGGTCCAACTTGACCGCCTGGTATATGCTCTTCCATCAAAAATCCAATATACAAATCGACATCGCGCTCAACATTATAATGCCGTTTTATACTTTCCCATCCCTGAATTTAATTTTACTTACTACGCACAAAAATGTTAAACTATGCGTCGTACCGACTGAATTGGAATCATTTCTAAAATGTCGAAAGGGGAATTTTTCAACAAATTATCGCTTTTAGCTTTTATTACCTTCACACTTTATCAAAAAAAAAATTTTTGATGAAAAAACAGCTGAATTTGAGAGATACATGATTTTTGTGAAAAATTGTCGACGGATTACCCTTCATTCACTTTACCATTTATTACCTTTTGCCTCTGTCCACTTTACCCTTTTTTGTCGACATATTCGGAATATAATATTCCCCTTTAGACAAATTCCGTTTTCGACTAAAAATAATTGCTTCCAATTCAGTCGGTGCCCCCTGAACGGCCCTCTGAGATGTGCCTAAAACGGTTATTTCAAACATACACTTTGCATTCGTGGTCGACCATTGAAGAATTTGGAATATTGAGGATGTCGCATGCAGAAATCCCGAGCATCAGTGTAAGTTGCTAAGCCATGATCACGGCCGCGCTGAAATGTTAAATTTTTAGGAAATTATTTTTTCAAGGTCGTGCCTTATAAGCAAATAGGCCTTTTTCGATAATATACATAGGGTGTGCAGTTAACCGTCCAGTACTGCGCAGTTTCCAGTTAACCGGCGATTTTTATTTTATTTTGGTGAACGGTTAACTGCGCACCCTGTGTACGACATTAGATGGCCCCATATGCTAAAAAACAACTTACCGCTATATTAATGGCAAGCAAGTCAACTCCATGTTTTGCATTTTTGGGTTTGAAGAGGTCATTTACAGTGGCTTTTGCAAAAGATCCGGAAACCTGGTTAACTGGGCCCATCATTGCCCCTCTAAGACACGCCCCGGGCCCATCTTCCCACATTGCATTTGGATCAAAATAGTTATCACCCAGATTGAAAGACTTTTCCCGCCCTAAATTTTCTTTTGACGTTTGAAATAAATTTGGCACCATCGAGTGACCAAATCGGTAGGCAGCCGTCGCAAACTCCTGACGAATTGAAGGGTCACTTTGTAATGGAGGTCGGTGACCGTTAAACGCTTGAACAACAGGTTCACCCTTGGGCACATTTTTGATCAACTCAAGCGCGGTAGGGCCAACCAGAAACGGCAGATGTTCTTCGTAAGTTATATGATTTATAACGCTCATTACTAAAATAAATGTTTCACCACAGCGAAATATAAAGATATTTTATAAATTACTAACCAAAGAGTCGGGCTTCTTCAAAGACACGTGTGGCGGACCAGGACGGATTGAGGACCACAAAACGGTCGACAGCTCGATTATGCAGCCTGGCAAACATGGTATGATACGAAGTTAACACTTTAATGGGTTTAAATCAGCAATAAACTATTCATAATAGCACCAACACTGATATAATTGACCAAAAAGTTACAAATAACACTGCACAAACTCCAGTAAGAGATTATTTTAACCACCCCATTGACTGAAAGTTAGTTGGGTTAGGGTTTGTGGTCCAAATCTCTTGGACTAAGACAAAGGTAATTTTTGGATTACGGATCATCCAAACTAAGGTCTTATTACTTTTTCTAAGACATCCACGTGGTGTCCCAATCAATGAGCAAGATATGACAGTCATTTTTATAATCTCTGTGGATTGGGACACCAAGTAGATCTAGCTAAAAAGAGACCAAAAAGATAATTTACTATTTGATTAAAATAGGTCAAGCAAAAGGTCATTAAAAATCAAATTTTTTAAACCCATAACTGGATTTTCTAACACACGCGTATCTCCGGCAACTGATTCGGGATGTCTGTGGTCATTAAAAGCCGTGGAGGTTTGAAAGCTTCCGGCCATTTCTTTAATTTCCTTAACTGTTGGCAAAAAATCCCCATGTTGCGGGTTTTTGATCATTCTAAGATGCATTTTATCCGGAGCTAATAGGAGATTTTTGTGTTTTGTTGTAACGCCGTAAATTGTGGTGCCATCAAGAAAACCGGAAAGTTGATTCATCTGTTCCCGAACCGGCATACCATTACTGTGACCGACCGCACCGGCTGAGCGAATAATAAACATGCAGCGGAATTTGATAACCGGATCATTACTAAATTTAGATTTCGCAAAAAAATAACCACAAATCGCTTCATGTCAAAGATATTTTCGAGCTAATTTTGGCAAAAATTGGTCCAAAAAATAAGGTAATCGCAACAATGTTTTTCAAAAAAAGTGTTTTGGCCATTCGACGTAAAATTTAAAAGTGGATTGTAGTGGGCTGATCCACTTTTGGCTCAAGTTCACCCTATCACGTGAAAAATTTGATTAAACACTTTGTTTTCGAAAAAAAATTGGTAGTTATGGCTTTTTTCTCTAAGAGGGTCCAAAAATGAAAGCGCTTTATTGTACCTCATACTGTAATGTACAAAATTACAAATCTTGACTTCTTTCAAAAAATAAATCTAGATTTCTTCGAAACCAAGCTCATATTAATATTGACACAGCTGGGATGTTCTTGACATTTGCAGGGATTTCTACCGGGCGTGTTGGGCGTCTGTATGATGTCATGTGTAACAAACTGTCCCCAGGCGGTAAATGCATAACTGACATCATTGCTGGTTCTTGCTGGGAATCTCTGTGTGGTAAGTGACACTGCACGTGGTGACGGAAGTGTACGGCCATTTGAAGCACATCTAGGGCTGTCTTGCATATCGCAAAAAATAGGGTTTGAAGAATGGCAAATTCATTAAGATAAGAAAACTGATTTTGTTACCAATTTCTGTTAAGTTATGTAAATTTAATTAAGTTTCATCAATTTCGTTTAGTAGGCAGTACGTAGGCGGAAAAGTTCTGACGCGGAAAAATGGAATATCCGCATCTAGAAAAAAACGAAATAGCGGTAAAAATTCGTATGGCACGCTGGGTAATATAATAAATATTTGAAATGAAATACGCCCTCAAACCAGTTATCTTAACACTTTTTGGACCGAAACGTATCGACGTACGGTATCGTAATTTCCAATTATCTTACAAAGCAGTTGTTAAGATAACTGGTTAGCTGGTGTTGGGATGTGTTCAAACCCCTCCCAATAATTCGCTTTAACTAGTCGTACGTAAGATGACATTGATTTTGCTTTATTTTCGGGATGATTACAGGAACCGTCCAAAGTGGGAAACGACGAATCGCACTCGTTCCGCAAATGAATCGACTGTGTTATATTGTCAGCTTTTTCGACGAATTCATTAATGTCGAAATTTTTCATTGTGTGTGCGCTCACGACGGCCTCGAGCAAAAGTTCATTTTGTGCAGCCAAAGCTGATTCCATTTCGGCGGTTCGAAAACTGGTTCGAACTTGGGTGTGGGCAAACGATGTCGATTCTTGAGCGGTCATATCTTCTGCGCGAATTAAGGCTGAAATAAAAAAAATAGAAATCTATGAGAATGGAAAAATCAAACACAGTCCTTACTCCTTTTCGGTTCTGGAAAATAGCGTCCAAAATAGGAGCATCGTGACAAAAAAAAGATCATTTTTCTATTAGAATGACCCCATTCTAGCCGAAAAGCGTCCCAAAAAGGAGTAAGAACTGTAGTACTTTTTCTCCAAATATAAAAAAAATATGTGAAAAAGTCGGGAGACAACTACAGTCCTTGATTCCATAAGGGGCGCTTCCATAACGGCCGTTTATCGCATAACGGCCGCTTTTTTTCATCCAAAAACGGCCGTTTACCCCATAACGAAAACGGCCGTTGTGGAATAAAGTACTGTAAATAAAATAAATAATGTAACAATATGGACAAAAGAAAAATATGCTAAAAAGTTTGGATAACTTTGTATCAAACGAATATTGGCTAAGTTTTAATTCCTTATTTTGCCTGCGCATAAAATATCTACCAGGTAAATAGGTGAAGCCAAACTGAGAACACTCGAAGCTAAGTACTCAAACATTATGTACTGTTTTAGGTCGTCCAAATGCAATATCAAATTGTTTTAACTTATAGAAATGCTATAAAGTCTTAATAAACTCCGAATAGGAAACTTTCATATTGAAGATTCAAAACATGACCCCATAGGAAAAAGTTTCGGAAAAACTTCAGATGCAAACGTCTTATGCATTTATCAAGTAAAAGTTTTACTTCCTATACAACTAGCACACGAATTTCCCCTAGGAGTTAAGGGAAATTTCCTTTAAGGGTATTGACCTTAAAGTTTAATCATTAAACCAAGTTAGCTAAAGTTGCGTGTTTAAAACTTACATATTTCAATTAAATTATCTTTGTCAGGTTTAACTATCTATAAATTATAACGAGTTTTATTTTCAAACAAATTTATTTAAAATTGTTCAAGTTAAACATGCCTAAGCATGTGTTTAATTTCTGTGCTGACACAAACAACATTCCTTTATTTAAAATCTTATAAAATAAACACTGAACTAAACCGCAATTAAATTTAACCTGTAAAGTACAGATTAAACCCCACCATACACGCGAGACTCTACTTTTTCACATTTTTAACTCAAGATGTTATTGCTGCAAAGCTGGCTGAAAGTCAAATATTACACGTGAAATTTCAAGCCCGCTTCGCGGGCTATTCTGTCATCATACTGGTTACGCACAGTTAACTGCGCTTCGCGGGACAGTTCTCAGTTTTTTGTATTGCTGTCAAATTACATAATGTAAACTTGGGATTCCGGAACATCCTGTGGCAATTTCTATTTCTGGTCAAAACTGAACATGAGGCTAATAGCAAAAAACGCCCCGGAATTGGACTATCGCTGTATTGCACATATGAAACCAGAATGGTCGGAGAGGAATTAAAAGTTACCCATAAAACATTATAGACTATAATTTATAGTGAAGGCACAAAAATAATGTTATGCGTTTCGGGGTTAAGGATCAGGGCTTAGCCTTCTTAAGTATGTTTAATACTTGCAACTGCATAATTGTTCATTATTTTGCTTTGTAACTCATAACTTGAAAATTATTTGACCTTAAAACTTCGTAAACTTTGTGTTTTATGCAGACTAAAAACAATCATAATGATTTACTATCTTGTCGCTCAATTTTTTACTNCGCATATTGGGTAGCTAGCTACCCATTTTCACTTTATTTCTAAATAAAAAGAGAACGGCTTGTGATAATAAAAAACGGACAACAGATTTGAAATCAGAAACATTGTTTACGTTTTTATAGGGGAGAAAAATATTTTTTTAGAAAATTGTTTTTACGTTTGGGTCCGTGGAGGACGAGGGTTAAGGTTGAAAGTCACCCCAGTAAGAGAAGAAGAACAAGTCTTCAAATAATTAGGTAGCTACCCCAGATGCGCATGACTGTTATAGTAAACTCAATGAGCATGACTGTTAAAATATTTTTTCAATTTGGTTTAAAATATTTCAATTAAAATGTTAGATGACAAAATTAAAAAAATGAACATAAATATTAAACTGTTAGAAATAAATTAGATCTATAATTTATAATTTTTATTGACCTACCACAGAGAGTACAAATGTAGAACTTACCGTTAATACTCGATGATAAATTATTAGATTAGCAAACATAATGTTAAATTAATTATGACAATTTGTCTCGTACACATAAGGGCAAGTTTAAAACGTTTAATTATGTGTAACGTTTATGTGTAAACATGTGTTTTGATACGAAGGTCAAATGGAAACTGACTAGACTTATGTTTTACTTGTAACTAGCCGGGTTTACTTTTGGGGATTATCGAATTTCTGTTAGGGTTGTACCAACACATTTTTTTCTGAATTTTTTTTCCCAATGGCACCGTGGTCTTTCAGGGAAAACGTTTTTTCGGGAAATTAAATGGTAGTGCCTAGTAGAACTCCGAAATATTCCTTTTTATGATGTGTTTTCTCCGTTTTCAGGTTTCTACGTTTTCCGACTACACCGGGAAAATGGAGAAATACCAAAACGGAAAAACAGAAAAACGGAGAAATAGACAAAAACGGATAAAGCTGTAAACGGAAAAATTTTATCGTTTTAAGGATTCCGGCCTTGTTTTTGTGGTTTGCTCAAAAAGACTCAAAACTTGATAAAGTCGGCTTACAGTTTTTAAATTTAGTTCGCCAATGACTTTGGCTCAAGGTATAATCTGATTTAGTTTTTGATAAACCAGAAATGCGATGAAAATGACAAAAAAATTTTCAAAGTTGCTATAATTATTCAAGGTTTACTAAACATGACAAATAAATGCAATATTAGTTTACTATAAAAAACGTAACAGAGTACTAATCTTGAAAAATTGCTGTCTAAGTATAATAATTTATTTTGTCTAGTAGCCATGGTATTGCACCCTATAATAAAAATTGAATAGAACTATTTTCATTAGATACAGAACCTTTAAGAGGGCCAAAAACATTAATAAAGTCGGTCGAGGAGAAGTTATGAATAATAACAAAGAATTATTATTATACGTATCCTAACGGATACATATCCTTGTAAAAAAAAAATAACACCTGCAGTCCCAGTTGCAATGTCATGATGCAGTTCTAAACTGCTTGAAACTACACGTTGAGAACGTGTCTAATTATTCCAATAAGTTGATGAACCCAAATTGGTACTGTAGAACGGATTTTATATATTTATTGGAATTATTAGACACGGTCAGTTTTGCGTTAAATAGGAGGTATTAATAAATAACCGTGATAGACATATCAACCATACATTAACTCACAGGGGGAAAATGTGTAAATTTGCACAAAATGCCCTATATCGACCGAAAATGCTACTGGTTTAGTCTCATGAAAATCGGGCTGAAATACGGGTCTAGTCAAATGTCATGAGAAAAAAATATAAAACGGAAAAACGGAACTGATTTTTTTGTAAAAATTCTAGCTTTACATGGACGGAAGGGCGTTTTGTGCAAATTGGCACGTTTATCCCCCTACGGATTATATGCTTCTTGGAACCCTTAGGAGTTAGTTTATTGTATATGTAATTAGCAATGCCGCATTACAATCTTATTACTTCTATATTTACTTTTATGTATACAGGTTTGCAGCTTTTCAAATAGAATTAAAACTGAAAAACACAAGGGCGTTAAGTTAGACAAGCAGGTGGTATATGAAATTAGTCAAGAGGTCCATCATCAATATGCTCATTATCAAGTCGATATTATCAAATACAGTCTCTTACCCAAATAACGTACAATATCTTTATGAAAAGGGGTAGTTTTTTTTAATTAACTCGTAGGGGGAAGTGTGTGCATATATGCACAGGACTTGGTTTTAGGGCATAAGGAGGCCGTGTAGGGCAGAATTGGTATTGCTGACCCCCTCAACTTTTCGGGAAAGATAGGTTAGATATTTCAAACAGCTCTCTAGAGGGCCCTGGTGGCCCAAATCAATTTCTTAATAGTCAAATCGACGTAGTTTGACGAGCTCTACAACTTGGCTTTACTATTCTTACCAGAATTATTGCGAATTATTGTGAATTTTTAAGTGCACACAATTTCCCCCTACGGGTTATTAAAAAGTCCTTCCCCCTGAGAGTTAAGAAAAAGTCTTACTTATGATATATAAACTGTGTTTTAAGATAAAATATCTTTTTTTTTCCGAAACACCTTCAATTAATTAGCCCGTCCGTGTTTACTAATCTGCTGGACGGATTCCGTCGTCCCTTTTTCACGTAAAATTGATTGAACGTTTTTACAAAGCTCCATCAAAAATTATGGTGAAAAATGCCAAACTTGCGGTTTCAAACAAAAATAATAATAATTTAATTAAAAACGAGTGTGGTTAGACTTAATAAATTCATGTTTGACAAAGTAAATAAACAATATACCACAGTACATTTTTCCGTATTTGTCTGCAAATTTTCCAATTTAAGCTAATAATTCGAATATTCAAAGTCACAAGATAATCACATAAACAAGATATGTATCTATGTATGTTTGATGTTTAAAATTATTGTCGTAAAAATTGAATTTCCAGTAATTGCATTTGACGGTGAATCCGTATATTGTGTTGTTTGGTGAATGGGTGATCGGTCTAAAACCCCGACGGAATAAAGGTGAATGGGAGAAGGGTAATCCGTCGATAGGATAAAGAAATGGCACCGACTGAATTGGAATCATGTCGAAAATGTCGAAAGGGGAATTTGTCGACAAATTACCCTTTGTAAACGGTTAAGGTCCTTTATCATTTAAGAACTTGATCACATTTCACCTTTATCAACCCTACCCTTTTTGTCGACAAATTACCAAGTTTGTCACTTTTATTATTTGTTTATAATCTTTGATCATTTGTCTCACCGAACTATCTTGCAAATAACAATACTTCGCCTTTTACGTTTACGCACTGAGCAGTTATTTTGCATTATTTTTTAATGCAGTTGAAAGATAACTGCGCAGGCCGTTTATTCCTGCTACAGAACAATTGTGTACCTGACGCCGTTGCCAGCAGTGACGCCAAAAGCTTCATTTTCTTTGATTGTGTTTTTCGAATTCGAAACAAAAAATCTCTTGCGTTTTATAAAAAAAAAGTTGTAAAAAAAAATTCAAAATTTGCAGATTTTTGTTAAATGGCAAGATACTCAAAAACGTTTAGAGCACCTAAGCAACTAGCGCTGCCACTGATAACGTTTTTGCGAGTCTAAATCGCCAAGTAAGTTGTGTTCACCCAAAACACTTTTTGTAATTGCAACTCAGTCAAAATAATTATGAACTAGATGTTACAAGTAAAAACTGAACCAATCGTAAAAAAGTCAGTTTGAGGTCAAATGTAGAAGGTTTATTTGGAACGCTCTGTATATTTTTGAACTTGAACACGTCGGATTAGCATTAAATATCGCGTCCAGTAAGGCAAATTTTCCGTTTTTTTGAAACATACTCCGGCAGTGCATGCCTGCTTACTGATGACACCACTGAATTTTTATCTTAAAACTTCAATTACTTGTACACTATCCAGCTAGTCATATGAAAATCGATTACGTCGTTTTTAGATTTGGAAACAAAAGTCCAATTTGGTTACCTTTTATCCAACTTAGCCTTTCTCCACTTTTGCTTTTATCTACTTTCTATTTTTTTTTCTGGATTACCCCTATACTAAGGCTCGGCAAGTCAGGCATTTTCATTGGCTTGGCTTGGCTTTTTCTTCTTTCGAAAAATTTTGGCTTGGCTTGGCTTTTTTCACCTCTCAAACAAATTTGGCTTGGCTTGGCTTTTTTCCTTCTCAAAAATTTTTGGGTTAGTTAATAGCTAATAGCCATCAAAAAGCCAAGCCAAACCATGTGCTAAATGCCAATCGTGCCGAGCCCTGTCCTGCACACTAAGCAGCCTTTCGACCATTTAGACATGATATAAATTCAGTCGCTGCCTTCATTTTGGTCCTCCGCGTCAATTCTCGTATATAAAACTTGTATATAAATGTTAACCTGCATAAATATAGTTGTTTTTCAGATAAAATGCACACATTATCATTATTTTTTATACCGAAAATATCAGGAATATCATGTTTTTTACTTCAATATTTCACTGTAAGATTCATACAATTTGGGATAAACAAAATAACCAACACCTGAAATTACACAGCAAAAATAGAAGCTTTGGACATACACGTTCCTATGAGTTAGACACGGTAATAGTCCCAAATAAATAAAGTTGAAATTTTCCTTGAAACTAAGCATTCGAGACCGATACACAATTGATTTTACATATTTTTGACTCTATTGTAAAATCCATATTTACTTTTTGTGGCTTAGGATATTTATTCAAGTTCTAAAAGAAACCATTTTTATTCACGATTTCAGAATTATTAATAAATAGATTTCAGAGAAATAGAACAATTTACGACTGGTGAATTAAAATTAGAATTATTTGGTGAAAACCTGATTACAGTCCCGACCTTCTTGATGTGCATATTGCGTTTTCTAAAAACGTGCACATCAAGGCCATCGTGCACATCAAAGCAGTCGGTCACCATGGTACATTTTTTTCTGTTTTTTGTTTAACTGGTTTTTCAGCCAATTTTTCAGTTTGAATTTTCGGATTCAAGCAGTACATTTTGGGCCGATGCAAAATTTAGGAATCTGTATTTTCATTTTGATTATCTGAAATTTAACATTTGGTAGTTTTGACCAGTGTTGGAAACGTTGGGCGTTGGGAAAAAATCGACCGTTGGCCAACTTTCGCAACACTGGTCTTGACAGCCTGGTAAATTTTGCTCAAAAAGTGCGAATCAAGAGGGTGCACATGAGGAAGGTCGAGACTGTAACCAATTTGAGACCTAATTTTGGTTCATTGAAAACTACACAAATAAAATGATCAAATATAAATCTTTTGGTTAAAAAGTTTATTTTGGAACACTTAACACCTGCAGCCCCGTTTTCAATATCCTGCTGCGATCCGACAATGCTATATCATATACACTCCCTGTGCACTTATCTTGCACATTCGCGGACTCAAAAATTGGCAAGATAAGTGCAACTGGCAAAATAAACGCACATGGCGTAGGCGGATTAGCTGGAAATCATGGACTTTCAAAGATTTGGCAAGATAAATGCACGATCTAGAATATTTCGAAGCTCTAGAATGTTTCGGATTTCAGTGTAATTGTAACGTTAAAAAATTCTAAAAAAAATGAGTCACATGTACACTTGTTGAAAAAATTGTGGATTAAATGGCGAAAAGAAAAAAAATCTTAGCATATTTCCATTGAATTAAAAAATAGATATTGAGAATTTAATATTTATTTGTGAAAACTAGACCATTTTATATATGCTCAAGCTATTTATGGACTATTTTAAATTTTTGGCAAGATAAGTGCACAGTGCGTAGGCGCATGTGATGGAAAATATTTTTGGAAAAAATTGGCAAGATAAGTTCACCATCAGGCTTTTGGCAAGATAAGTGCTGGCAAGATAAGTGCACAGGGAGTGTAGCCTATATGACACCGTTTTTATTTATTTTGCTAATAGTTGGAAATCGACCAGACGTATTTCCGATCGGATTAATGTTGCGCGGAGTGATGGTGAAGGTTATTTTCGGTGTAATCGAGTTGGTCTAGATGAAAATTTGGCCGACAATAGAGGGTACCAAAATATTAAAACCGGTAACCGGATATCCATTTACGGTTAACCGAACATTGCATATAAAAATAGACATCAAATTCGAATTTGCCATAGTCGATTTAGTGTGATAGAACGCTTTCGAAAAAGGGTGCGTATTGGGAGCATCGTCCTTATTGCGAGTAAGGACTGTATGTAAAAAAACGTGATTACATTTTTTAACGTAATAGACAATTAGTAATGGCCAGGATCTACAATGTTTCAAAAGACTATTTTTATTTTTGCCCTTTTTCACTTCACCAGCCGTGATTCCAGGAGATGAATTGGAACCATTTTCTTGGATTTATTTTACGATTGGTGGGAATTCTAAAATTAGGAGAAAACCATGTTTCATACAAGACCGTTCTTCTAAAACTCGGTATGTCTCTTTGTTAATTTTTATCTTAAGATACACCACACACCGCTTTAAAAGTTGTAATTCTAAAGTTTGGAGTCTCTTAAAAAACACTTTTTTTATCCAATGTCCTGTAGAGTCTAGGAAGATTTTGAATGGACGCCTTATTAGTCTTTTTAATAGCCTTAAAACGTCACAGCATTTTTGAGTCCTTTGTCATTCATATAGTTTTTACTTTCCATACCTACATTAAGGGCGGCCCATACCTACATCTACCGGTGTGTGGAAAAAAGTGTCACCGAGCAAATTTCGCGTGTAGGTTTAAAACAGTACTTGGTCGTATATATTCTACGACCCGCGTCGAGCTCGGTGACAAACTAACGACCCACAACAGTACTGGTGAGCTACATCTTCGTAGTCCTGTTTATTATATTGGAAGATTTAACTCCTTCAATATTTAATTAGGTATATTTGTTCAGATAGACCCTTTCTCAGACTCTTGAATTTTCTCAGGTGGGAGTACGTGTATACACACAACTTGTTTTTTTCGTCGATTTAAGGCATATGGAGGTCCCGTAGGGCAAAACGGGTATTGCTGACCCCCTTCAACTTTTCGAGAAAATTCGATTGACGGTATTTTTGCGTAGGTTGGAGATTTCAAACAGCTCTCTAGGGGGCCCTGGTGGCCGAAATCAATTTCTGAATAGTCAGATCGACGCGTCAGATCGCGACGTAGTTTGACGAGCTCTACAACTTGGTTTTACCAGTTTTTTTGAATTATTGCGAATTATTGTGATTTTTTTAATTGTGTGTTTATAAACACTCATTTCCCCCCTACGGATTCCCAAAAACTCTTTCTCCCTGAGCGTTAACATAATATATGAATAAGTTTCTCTAATCACTGCCAAATGATCGGTACAAATGTCTAGGTACTTCAAATCATTAATTATAGAACTATACCTATATCATATAGGTTATATGTGTTTATACCCACACAATTCCCTTTACCGATTTCCATTTTGTATGTTGCCCCGGAGACTTAACATAATCGTTTCAGTTAACCCTCTGGTGCCCTTTATTCTTTAGGTCTAGAACAGGTTAACTGCGTCTCTTTAAAAATTGCTTTTTCAGTTACATTTGTGATGAAGTCAGCAGCTTATTTCCAATTGGTGAAAAATACGATAGAAGTCTTGTTCGTACCAAGTGGTCTCGATTTTCCGCAAAATCAGACATTTTCGAACCAATACTTCCATACAGCCACGAAATTAACCGGGTTTGAATCACGTGGTACCACTGTTCGTTCCTTATTAACTCATCAAGTGTTTATGGAATTGTTGACTGGATTATTAACGCTCGGCGCATTGCTAGAATTATTGAAATTTCGAACGATGAAAAAAAATAATGTCAGAGTTAAACAACTAGTCATCTGTCTCGTGGGAGTTAAACAGCGTAAAATAAATATTTTGAATGGATTTCGAATTAATATTTACGACGACGAAGAAGTTGAAATCGCCAGAGGAAATCATAATAGTCAGGAAAAACTCGAAATAGACATCAACGACCTTGAAGAGATATATGAAATCGTGCAAGCACTTTATCAATTATATAAACACCCAATGGACTCAAACAGAATCGGAAAGTCGCTTCGAAAATACAAAAATATTTTTATGAATTCCGAAAAAGCCAAAATTATTCAAAAATCACGGAAGACTTTTTACTTCGAAAATGGAAAAAGTGAAGTCGAACAAGTTGTAGAATTCAAAAAGTGGTTACTCGAAAAGTTTACAGGTCTGAATGAATCGGAACAATTGACGAACATAGCCGAATTATTCCAGGACATGTTTGAAGTTGAGACACGAATGTATTTTCATAAACTGTATCAAGGTGGATATTCTATAATTTATCTTCAGTATTCGTGGGATGAAACAAATCAAGTCAACAACTGCAATGGGTCATTATTCGAAAAATTGGCAAAATTCGACATCAAAAGATCAAACGCCGACCCTTCGAGATTACTTTATGAAGTTTGCAAATATGGCGCCTTTCACCAAACTAAAGTAATAAAATTAATTCTTTTCAACATAACGAACTTTTTTAGAGTCAACTTTGGCGAACAGAAAAAATAGAATTTGGATATGAACATTATGGTGGAAGTTCAATGTTCCAAGCTTTGTTTAATAAAGCAGTCATTGCTTCAACCGCCGATCACGAATGGCGCCACCATGTGCCCAAAATTGAATCGTCCTTTTTCTATTTGGTCGATTTGGCCGAATCTAAATTGTCGAAAGCAGAACTCGACCAGATTTTGGAAAAACCAGCCATGGATGGCGATACACTATTCAGTTCGGCGAGTGGTATGTCTGAGCTGATCACAAAAACGCTCCTCGCCCGAAATGTTGAAATTAATTTTATCGACTCAAGATTTTTGACGCCGCAGTTCCAGTTTGAAAGCTGTAGGGATGAAATGCTCCGGAAAGGAATCAATCCTTATTTAGCATCATACAATGGGGTCAGTCAATGGGAACATTACTCAAATGTCTTCACTAATGTTGACGAATGCCTCCTAAGTCCTTACAGCATAGATGATGAGCGAGCAACATCCGTATATTATTCCCTTGACAATTTAAAATGCAGCGACTTCAACTGCCAGGCCGAAAATTGTAAAGACACCATGATTGCTTTCATGTGTTACTTAGGGGTTAAAATTACAGTGGAAGACCTTGCCGGAGCCGGCGGACAAGGGTTTGTCACGATCGGGAAATGGCACGGGAAAGATGCAGCGTTCAAACATTCAAAGCTGAAAGTTGAAAATGTGAGACAAGCTACTGATGCGGTTCAAAACTCCCAAAAAAGTATTAAAGAGTTTTTAACCCATCAAAAATTCGAGGACAGAAACATCGTCACCGTTTATGGTTCTTATCGGCAGCAAATTTACGACAGTGTTTTTTGTACATCTTTGAACTATACCGTTATTGTTATGGACTTATGCCAGCGCAATTTACATCAATTGCCCCATGAAAATAAAAACCAATTTTTCAAATTAGTCCAAAATGTCCTCGACGGGTTAAAACGAATTGTTGCACAAGGAGCAGTCCACGGGGACATCAAACCGGGAAATATTCTGTTGAAAAACGAAAACGGCAAATGGCGGGCGCTGATTGGTGATTTTGGATTAACCAATAGGCGAGGAGGGACGCCCATTTTCGTTGCTCCGGAAGGAATTAGCGACCGAAAAGTGGAAAAAACCGACATTTATTCTCTTGGAATGACGATTCTCTTTTCTGTAGTTGAACCCATGCTCGCCCTCAAAATGCTTTATATGCCCATTCGGAGACTGTTGTCCAAAGGTCGAGAAATTCTGGGAAAACATGAAATTTTATCACTGATTTCGCGAATGATTCATCCAAATTCTGACGAAAGACCTTCAATTATTGACGTTGAAAATATGCTTTTATCTGTTAAATTTAATGGATTGGAACTTTCAATGGAACAATTGGAATCCGAGGGGTTAAATATGTCAGTTTTAGTCAAAAATGAAACAGAAAATTATGTCTTATTTCCAACGCTTCACAAAAGACTAACCGATTTATTCAAGTAAGTTAATTGCTGTACAATAATTGTGTTATTTTTATAATTTTTTTTTTGTAATACATCGATGGCCTATCGACGATAGGTATGAAAATGTTAAACTAAATCGGTATTACCATGGGCATAAATTAAAGTTAACTTTAATAGATACAAATATGCAACACTCATGTCAAGTAAAAAGGGAACTCATTTGGGGTCAACCGACGTGGGTTCAAAATTGGTATCAAAAACCATTCATGACCAATTGGAGCAAGATTTCGCCTGTTGGGCATTTTCATCCGCAACGATGCTTCATAACTCTATCAGACTTCTCATAGAAAATGCTTTCCGACAAGAAAAAATTGACGAATCGAAGAAAAAGGTATTAATCAAAATAAGCGACGACAAATCTTTTCATCGAGAGATCAGGTCGGAACTGCTCTTTGTCGTTTTCCCCATAAATATGAAGGCCGATTTCGACAACGAGGATCAAGTCGACACCGCAATTGTTATTGAACGAGTAAGTTTGTATTATATAAAAAGCAGTTACAGACCGCCGTACTGTAACTTACAGACCGCCGTCTGTAACTGAATTACATGCCACTAACAACACTGTTGATTGAATATAGCGTGGTTGATAACTTTTTTACAAGTCATCCAGATTCTCAATGAAGGCATGTAATTCTTATTCCATGCCGTTTATTGAGAATACGGATGACTTGTAATAAAATGTGTTGTTAGTTGCATGGAATTCAGTTTCAGACCGCCGTCTACCTATGGCGGTCTGTAACTGCTTATTATTATTATTATTACAGCTTTGTCACGAATAAAAAAAAGTCTGATAATGTAACTAACCACATTTATTCCAATTTATTGTTTATTTTTTTTTTCAATTTTTCGGATCGGTAAATAACCGGTTTTCGAAGACACTTATTGAGTTTTTTTTTGTTAATTGTTTTTTAAAGTTGGTTAACCCAACCCTTTTCCAACCACATGGCACATTTATGATGAAGAGTTTGAATAAAATTTTCGAAAAATTGCCGTTCGACGTTCTTCCCAAAAAGGAAATATTTTCTCATCCGTTACGGTCGTCCGAGTTTCACCCCCAAGGACTTTGCGGGACACTACAAGACGCCGTCAATGCCAATAAATGTCTTACCACTTACGACGGCGGAAAAAAACACGCGGTCACTTTATTTGATATCCGATCAGGAGAGTTGATTTTCAAAGATTCCCAACAAAGCCACGAAAAAACATATCGGGTTCCCGTCAATGAGGGATATCCTGAAATTGGACAATTTATTAATTTTCCAATTCTAAACTCCGCAGGACATTTCTTTGAGGCCGATGAAATTGGAAATTTCGATAAACTTTATTCGCTTGGGTTTGACTTGGATATGTGCCTAGAAGCCCTACGAAAATTTCCCGATGATTTTGAGTCTGCTATCAATCACGCATATTCCCTCCAAATTAACCTTCCCGGGACAGCTCAGGACAACGCCCATTTAACAACTAAATCGTTCACTAAATTCTAAAAAACCTGACCAAATTTCTATTCAACTCTATAAATAAAAATAAAACGAAAATATTTAATTTAAATAGTTTTAGCAGATTAAGTTCTAGCAGAGTTTGTGTAATTCACCAAAATCAGTTTGGTCAATGCATTGCAATGTTTGGCAAAACTGACCAAAAAAATCTCCAAGGGTAAATAGGTTGCCGGACTTCAATATTGTTTTTCAAGATTTTTCGAAAGAAAAAAAGTTTATACACCGGGTGCGCACTTATCCGGCGTCCAGTTATCGGGCGGGTTGGCCCGTTTGTGCCGTTATCGGGCAGGTTTTTTCCAAAAAAACGTTTCACTTTTCCGCCTACGCCCTGCGCAGTTATTGGGCGGGTTTTTGTCGCAAAACCCGCCCTATAACTGCCTACCGGCTGTATCAAACGTTATCAAAGACGTTATTTTGACCCCCCTACTGTCTTACAGGTACGTAAGATAATAATGTCTTATCTACGACTACAGACAATTATCTGCAAGACAACTAGAGACATAGACATAGACATACCGTCTGTAAGAGTGAAAAAAGGGATGGGTGTTGAGATTTTCCTCTGGCAGTGCAGTAAATAACTCGTAATGTGTGTAGTAAAATGCCTCTCGTGTTATGTTTTTTTAGATCTAGTGTTTGGTGGCGAGCCATGGCGAGGGTAGTAAACTAGCTTTCACGCGTTGTGTTATATTTATGCCTGCACAATGAGCTCAGCCAATCAGCTTCAAGTAACTAGAAATGAAAAAAAATAAAGCTTTTTTATGTGAGTCATACTTCATCACATAATTACTACATTATAATTAGGGGTGCCCCTAATTTTTTTAAAATCTGTTTTTTAATACGTTTTATCGATTTTTGGACTCAGTAGGAGTGCAGGAATCGCATGGTATAATTTTTTTTCCAAAAATCGTAACATGTTACGATTTTAAAAAAAAACGTAAAATGGCATTATCTAGAAAACCCAACCACCTCAGGTGATGAAATTTACCACCTAGAAGCACTTTAACGTCAAGAACACGATAAAAGAATAAAACTGGGCGCAAAGACCCCATATGGGTTTTTATGGGTTTTTACGTTTTTTTCCAAAAATCACTATATTTCACTGTTAAGTTCAACTAGTTTACCTAGATTTGTACTTCCAGATGAATAAAAAAGCATTTTTAGTATAAACTTATGTCTTTTATCAAAATAAAAGACATTTGACCCCAACTTTTTTTCCTAGTTGGGCAAATGACCTCAAAAAATGCAATTTTTGAAAAAAAATTAAACAGCTACTTACACCCATCAAAAGGTCATTCAAGGTCATTTTAGGTCATTTGGGGTCATTTAA
>SCLG01000035.1:617977-629522 GCA_004367875.1 Oikopleura albicans
CTACTCACAACTACCAAAAAAAATTAAGATGATTTCACGTCATTTTACATCATTTGAGGTCATTTAATATCATTTGGGAACCCTAAAGGTTACTTATAATTACTTAAAATGTCAGAAAAATTAAAATAACACAAAAAAAAATTAAAAAAAGAGACTCAGAATTCCCAAAGAGTCATTTTAGTTCCTAAAAGTTAATGAAAGCGGGGCTGAGTATGCGCGTATAACCAGTCCCATGACAGGGCAGCCCCGTAAAGCGGGGCTGAGTACGCGCGTGTAACCAGTCCCATGACAGAGCAGCCCCGCGAAGCGCGGCTGAAAATGCGCGTGTAACCAGTCCCATGACAGGGCAGCCCCGTGAAGCGGGGCTGAGTACGCGCGTGTAACCAGTCCCATGACAGAGCAGCCCCGCGAAGCGGGGCTGAGTATGCGCGTGTAACTACTCCCATGACAGGGCAGCCCCGCGAAGCGGGGCTGAGTACGCGCGTATAACCAGTCCCATGACACAGCAGCCCCGCGAAGCGGGGCTGAGTATGCGCGTGTAACCACTCCCATGACAGAACAGCCCCGCAAAGCGTGGTTGATTATGAGCGTATTACCAATCCCATGACAGACCAGCCCCGCTTCGCGGGACTGATTTTACTCACGTATTCATCCCCGCTTCGCGGGTCTGCTGTGTCATGGGAATGGTTATACGCGCATACTCAACATACTCTGTTATGGGAATGGTTATACTAGCATACTCAACCCCGATTCGCGGGGCTGCTCTGTCATGGGAATGGTAATACGCTCATAATCAACCCATAAAACCCCATATGGGGGTTCGGTCATGCAAAGTTAGGTATTGCATGTTGTTCCTGAGCGAAAACTGAGTCTAAATGTAAAGTTTCATGAAATTTGGTCTTTGGGATCCCTGATAAACGTAAAAACCCATAAAACCCCATATGGGGGTCCGGTCATGCAAAGTTATGTATTGCATGTTGTTCGTGAGCGAAAACTGAGTCTAAATGTAAAGTTTCATGAAATTTGGTATTGGGGATCACTGATAAACGTAAATACCCATAAAACCCCATATAGGGGTCTTTGCGCCCAAATTTTACTTTTTCATCTGATTCCTGAGCTCAAACTGGATCTAGTCCTAAAATTTCATGGCTGTAGCTGGTTGGGTTTTTGAGATAGCAAATTAGGNAAAAGCTTCATTTTCTTTTATTCTGTTTTTCAAATTTCTAACAAAAAATCTCTTGCGTGTTCGAAAAAAACAGTTGTAAAAAAAAAAATTCAAAATTTGCAGATTTTTGTTAAATGGCAAGATACTCAAAAACGTTTAGAGCACCTAAGCAACTAGCGCTGCCACTGATAACGTTTTTGCGAGTCTAAATCGCCAAGTAAGTTGTGTTCACCCAAAACACTTTTTGTAATTGCAACTCAGTCAAAATAATTATGAACTAGATGTTACAAGTAAAAACTGAACCAAAAAAGTCAGTTTGAGGTCAAATGTGGAAGATTCATTTGGAACGCTCTATATATTTTTGAACTTCACCAAGTCGGATTAGCATTAAATATAGCCGCTATAATAATTATATCGTCCAGTATGGCAAAATTTCCGGGTTTTTTTGTTAAACTTACTCTGGCAGTGCATTCCGGCTTACTGATTACACCACTTATTTTTAATCTTAAAACTTCATATTTTCCACTTGTATATTACCCAGCTAGTCATATGAAAATCGGTTGCGTCGTTTTTAGATTTGAAAACAAAATTCCAATTTGGTTACCTTTTATCCAACTTAGCCTTTCTCCACTTTTGCTTTTATCCACATTCTATTTTTTGGATTTCCCCTATACCAGGGCTGGGCTAAGTCAGGCATTTTCATTGGCTTGGCTTAGCTTTTTTCCGTCTCAAAAATTTTTGGCTTGGCTTAGATTGGCCTTCAAAAAGCCAAACCAAGCCAAGCCATGTGCCAAATGCCAATCGTGCCGAGCCCTGCCCTATACCATGTAGCCGGTAATCGGGGATGAACAAAATAAGCAAAACCTGAAGGGTTAAACAGCTAAAATAGAAGCTTGGCACGTTTCTATGAGTTAAACACGATAATAGTTCGAAGATTAATAAATTGGAAATTGTCATCATTCGAGGCCGATATACAGTTGATTTTACATATTTTTGACTCTATTGTATATAACGTCCATATTTACTTTTTTGTGGCTTAGGATATTTATTCAAGTTCGTGTCCTGAAAGAAACTATTTTAATTCACGCTTTTCAGAACTATTAATAAATAAATTTCAGAGAAATAGAACAATTTACGACTGGTGAATTAAAATACGGATTATTTGGTGTACACCTGATTAGCCAATTTGAGACCTAATTTGGGGCCAGTGTTCGAAATATCGACCATCCGGGATGATCAGATGGTCGAGATGGTCGGTTTGTCCCCCAGCCGATGACCAACACGACCGATTTTGACCAATTTTTACGGTTTTGAAAATGGGATCAAAGATTTTTTTTATAAAAAAAACGTGATCTACGACCTCGAATTAAGGGGTACACGAAATTTCAGCGAAAAAAAATTTTTTTTTCAGGTTCTTTTATTTGTCTACTAAGCCAATATCTTTTTTGCCTTACGGGGCCTCCTTATAGCTTAAATCGACGTACAAGGGGCCTTTTGGGATTAAAAGCCCCGAGGTTCCCCTGGTAGTTAAATTTTAACTTATTGTTCAAAGGTGCGCATTTTTTGGTACAATATAAACAAGAACCGATTTTGCGCCAATTTTTTCTCAGATAACTAAAATAACGAAAGTTTTTGTCGACCATCGACCATCCCGGATGGTCGATGGGCGGTAGGCGGATGGTCGACCATCTACCGCCCATCCGCATCTGACCTTCGACAATCTACCGCCCATCTACATCCCAAAATCTCGGATGTTTTCGATCACTGTTTGGGGCCATTGAAAACCACACAAATATAATGACTGTTTTAAGGGTCAGTCAGTCATGTTGTTTACAAATAGTACGTTTAGGGAAAACGCTGTAAAATCCGTTCTACAATAGGGATTACATTATTTTTGTGATGTATCATGATAGCAACGCTCCTACTTTAGCATGTTATACAGGTTTAACCTCATGAAAATCGGCCGAGCGTTTCTAGTATTCCGTGTCGGCATATTTAAACATGATATAAAGACCAATTTTCTCTTTTTATGAAACAGGGGAGAAAGGAGTGGTACCAAATTTCAAAATAAAAAGGGAAAATTGGTATTTATATCATGTTAAAATATGCCGACACGGAATACTAGAAAGGCTCGGCCGATTTTCATGAGGCTAAATCTGTAACATGGGATAATTTTTATTCTTTTTGTTATCCGCGCCGACTGCTCACGCCGACTTGAACTTGTGAAAAATGGAAACTGTCCGACCCATCAATTGAACAACGTTGGTGATATCCACTTTTTAAAGTCAAATGTTCCTATTACACAATCGTAAAGAAACGATTTTGGATAATTGGTCTAGAACAAAAAATATCTCGAAAAAACTGTAAAAATGGGAAAATCATCAAACTTAGTGATCTTCTATTTCTATAATTTTTTACTCAAATGAACTTGAACATCCTTGAAACAAATTGTTTATAATAAACAATTTGTATATTGTATAGCTAACGTCTAAAATGGTTATAAAAACATAAAATGTCTTGTGATTTTTGGGTTTAGTTTGTACACAACATGACTGACCGGTCCTTAAAATGAAATTTTTTGAACCAAAAGATCATTTTTGAATACTTACCACCTGCGACACGTCTTTAATATCCTGCTGCAGCACCGACAGTCCCATATGGCACTATTTCCATTCATTTTGCTAATAGCTTGAAATCGGAGTATCCCCGATCGGAGTATCCCCGCACGGTGTGACAAAAAGGTTTTACGCGTGAGCACGCTACAGACATCGTACAGAGGCGCCGAACGGCGCAAAATTTAAGTTAGGAAACGCCATGAAAAAGTTAACTCCCAGAACACTTTTTTTGGGCTCTTGTAATCTGATATTACGGGATGAAAATTTAATTTAAAATCGGTTTTCCGACTGCCAAAAATGGTCAATTTTTTTTCAACAATAGCAATCGGGGTCGAAAAACTCGAATATGGCATCAGAACGCCCGTTGTCATTGTGCCTTCACTGTCAAATAAACAAATTAAATTTTCATCCCGTGATATCAGATTACAAGAGCCCAAAAAAAGTGTTCTGGGAGTTAACTTTTTCATGGCGTTTCCTAACTTAAATTTTGCGCCGTTCGGCGCCACTGTACGATGTCTGTAGCGTGCTCACGCCTAAAACCTTTTTTATGTAATTGCGTGGCTTGCTGGTGAGGGTTATTTTCGCTATAGTTAAAAATTTGATGTAGTCGTTTTATTGTAAGTGAAAATTCTGCCATTGATAGATGGTACCAAAGTACCAAAATCAGTCATCGGATGTCAATTTCCGGTTAATCGGATGTCCATTTCCAATAATCCTCATCGACACACAAAACGAATACTAAAACCCGTTGGGGGATTAGTCTTATAGATTTCGAGCTATTAGCGAAATAAATAAAAACAGTGCCATATGGCACTATTTGGGCTACAAAAGTTAAGTAGGGCACTGTTTACATAACTTTTATAAACTGTTCAACTATTATAATAGATACGTAATAATTATTTCTATATTGTACTTTTGAAGCATTGAAGCATTGAAGCATTGAAGCATTGTAGAGATAAAAATACAAAAATGCATCGTCTTTTTGGAGAAAACGCTGCCTAAAAAGGCTCCGAATCGTGAGTAAGGACTGTATGTCAAAAAGCATGATTACGTTTATTAAGTAATAGACAATTAGTAATGGCCAGGATCTACAATGTTTCAAAAGACTATTTTTATTTTGCCCTTTTTCACTTCACCAACCGTGATTACAGGAGATGAATTGGAACCATTTTCTTGGATTTATTTTACGATTGGTGGGAATTCTAAAATTGGGAGAAAAACATGTTTCATACAATTCCGTTCTTTTTAAACTCGGTATGTCGCCTTGTTGATTTTTATCTTTAGATACAGCAGGTGCGCCGTTATGTTTCACCCCGTTATGTTACAATTTTTCCCGTTCGCCCCGTTATGTTACAATTTTTTAGCAAAAAAATTTCTGGTGTTTTTGCCTACGCACTACGCCGTTATGTTACAATTTTCCGTTATCTTACAATTTGTACAAAAAAACGTAATCTTTTCATAACCACCAACATATTTCAGTAACATTTGTGATGAAGTCAGCTGCTTATTTCCAATTGGTAAAACATACGATAGAAGCCTTGTTAGTACCAGGTGGTCTCGATTTTTCTCTTAATCAGACATTTTCGAACCAATACTTCCATACGGCCACGAAATTAACCGGGTTTGAATCACGTGGTACCGCTGTCGGTTCCTTATTAACCCATCAAATGTTTATGGAATTATTGACTGGATTATTAATGCTTGGAGCATTGCTGGACTTCTTAAAGTTACGAACGATGAAAAAAAATAATGGCAGGGTTAAACAACTAGCTGTCATCTGTCTCGTGGGAGTTAAACAGCGTAAAATAAATATTTTGAAGGGATTTCGAATTAATATTTACGACGACGAAGAAATTGAAATCGCTAGAGGAAATCATACTAGTCAAGAAAAACTCAAAATAGACATCAACGACCTTGTACAGATATATAAAATCGTGAAAGCCCTTTATGAATTATCTAAACGCCCAATGGATTCAGACAGAATCCGAAATTCGCTTCGAAATTATAAAAATATTTTTATAAATTCCGAAAAAGCCGAAATTATTCAAAAGTCACGGAAGACTTTTCACTTCGAAAATGCAAAAAGTGAGGTCGAACAAGTTGTAGAATTCAAAAAGTGGTTACTCGAAAAGTTTACAGGTCTGAATGACTCGGAACACTTGACGAACATAGCCGAATTATTCCAGAACATGTTTGAAAATGAGACAAAAATGTATTTTCATAAAGAGTGTGTTGGTGGATATTCTATAATTTATCTTGATTGTTCGTGGGATCAAAACAATGGGATCAACAACTGCAAGGGGTCCTTATTCGAAAAATTGGCAAAATTCGACCTCGAAAGGTCAAACGCCGACCCGTCAAAATTACTTTTTGGTGTTTGCAAATATGGCGTCTTTGACCAAACTAAAGTAATAAAATGAATTATTTTCAACTTTTAACGAGACGTTTTTAGAGTCAACTATGGCGAACAAAAAAAATCGACTTTGCATATGAAGGATATAATGGGGGAACTTCAATGTTCCAAAACTTATTCAATGCAGCAATCATTGCTGATAACGCCGGTCATGAATGGCACCATCTTGTGCCCGAAATTGAATCGGCATTTTTATATTTGGTGCGATTGGCTGAATCAAAAGTGTCGAAAGAAGAACTTGACCGTATTTTGGAGAAACCAGACAAAACTGGTCAGACATTGTTCAGTCGAGCATGTGGTATGTCTGAGCTGATCACAAAAACGCTCCTCGCTCGAAATATTGAAATTAATTATATCAATGATACATTTTTGACCCCGCAATTCAACTTTGTAAGCTGTAGAGATGCAATGCTCCGGAAAGGGATCAATCCCTTCATAACAACATACAGTGGGGACACTCAATATGAACGTTTCACAAATACGTTCGCGACTGTTGACGAATGGCTCCTGCGTCTTTACAGCATAGAAGATCAGCGAGCAACCGCTGTATATCGCAGTGATTTTCAAACGCGAAAAAATAAAAAATGTTACCACTGTTTGGTAACGTTGCTTGACAACGCGTCTGAGACCTATGTGGCCTGTCATTGGTCCGTTTATAGCTTAATGAAGCTAAGAATAGTATGCTCTGAATTCTAAAGCTCAAAGAAGGAAATAGCACAAAAAAGGACCAACAACAGGCCACATAGACCTCAGACGGGCTGTCAAGCAACGTTACCAAAAAATGGTAACATTATTTATTTTTTCGCGTTTGAAAATCACTGCGATATTATTCCCTTGGTAATTTAAAATGCAGCGACTTCAACTGCCAAGCCGAAAATTGTAACGACACCATGATTGCTTTCAAGTGTTACTTAGGGGTTAAAATTTCGGTGGAAGACCTTGCCGGAGCGGGCGGACAAGGGTTCGTCACGATCGGGAAATGGCACGGATACGATGCAGCGTTCAAACATTTAAGACTGAAAGTTGAAACATCGTCTTTAATTAATGTTGCGATTCAAAAGTCCCAAAAAAGTATCAAAGAGTTTTTAACCCATCAAAAATTCGAGGACAGAAACATCGTCACCGTTTATGGTTCTTATCGGCAGCAAATTTATGACAGTGTTGTTTGTACATCTTTGAACTACACCGTTATCGTTATGGACCTATGTCAGTGCAATTTACACCAATTGCCCCATGAAAATAAAAACCAATTTTTCAAATTAGTCCAAAATGTCCTCGACGGGTTAAAACGAATTGTTGCACAAGGAGCAGTCCACGGGGATATCAAACCGGAAAATATTCTGTTGAAAAACGAAAACGGCAAATGGCGGGCGCTAATTGGTGATTTTGGATTAACCAATCAGCGAGGAGGAACGCCTATTTTTGTTGCTCCGGAAGGAATTAGCGACCGAAAAGTGGAAAAAACCGACATTTATTCTCTCGGAATGACTATTCTCTTTTCGGTAGTCGAACCCATGCTCGCCCTCAAAATGCTTTATATGCCCATTTGGAGACTGTTGTCGAAAGGTCGAGAAATTCTAGAAAAACATGAAATTTTATCACTGATTTCGCGAATGATTCAACCAAATTCTGTCGAAAGACCTTCAATTATTGACGTTGAAAATATGCTTTTATCTGTTGAATTTAATGAATTGGAACTTTCAATGGAACAATTGGAATCCGCGGGGTTAAATTTCTCAGTTTTAGTCAAAAAAGAAACTGAAAATTTTGTCTTATTTCCAACGCTTCACAAAAGACTATCCGATTTATTCAAGTAAGTTAATTGCTGTACAATAATTGTGTTATTTTTATAGATTTTTTTGTTTTTGTAAAACATCGATGGCCTATCGACGATAGGTATGAAAATAATAAACTAAATTGGTATTACCATGGGCATAAATTAAAGTTAATTTTAATAGATACAAATATGCAACAATCATGTCAAGTAAAAAGGGTACTCATTTGGGGTCAACCGACGTGGGTTCAAAATTGGTATCAAAAACCATTCATGACCAATTGGACCAAGATTTCGCCTGTTGGGCATTTTCATCCGCAACGATGCTTCATAACTCTATCAGACTTCTCATAGAAAAGGCTTTCCGACAAGAAAAAATTGACGAATGGAAGAAAAAGGTTTTAATCGAAATAAGCGACGAAAAATCTTTTCACCGAGAGATCAGGTCGGAACTGCTCCTTGTCGTTTTCCCCATAAATATGAAAGCCGATTTCGACAACGAGGATCAAGTCGACACCGCAATTGTAATTGAACGAGTAAGTTTGTATTCCAGTTTCGTAGTTTATTACTTTAGCGATTAGAGGTTTGAACAATTATTTGATTTTTTTCTCGTCAATTTTTCTCGTATTTTGTTTCGGATCGGTAAATGACCGGTTTTCGAAGACACCTATTGTGTTTTTTTGTTAATTGTTTTTTTTTCAGTTGGTTAACCCAACTCTTCTCCAACCACATGGCACATTTATGATGAAAAGTTTGAATAAAATTTTCGAAAAATTGCCGTTCGACGTTCTTCCCAAAAAGGAAATATTTTCCCATCCGTTATGGTCGTCCGAGTTTCACCCCCAAGGACTTTGCGGGACACTACAAGACGCCGTCGATGCCAATAAATGCCTTACCACTTACGACGGCGGAAAAAAACACGCGGTCACTTTGTTTGATATCCGATCAGGAGAGTTGATTTTCAAAGATTCCCAACGAAGTCACGAAAAAACATATCGGGTTCCTGTCAACGCGGGATATCCTGAAATTGGACACTTTATTAATTTTCCAATTCTAAACTCCGCAGGACATTTCTTTGAGGCCGATGAAAGTCGAAATTTCGATAAACTTTATTCGCTTGGGTTTGACTTGGATATGTGCCTAGAAGCCCTACGAAAATTCCCCGATGATTTTGAGTCTGCTATCAATCACGCATATTCCCTCCAAGTTAACCTTCCCTGGACAGTTCAGGACATTGCCCATTCAACAACTGAATTGCCCACTGTCAAAAACGAGGCTTTGGAAACTTTGCTCGGTATGGGATTCGATACCGCAACTGCTCTAAGAGCCCTTTCCGTAACGGACAATGATTTGGAAACTGCTCTCCAACAACTTTTGTTGTGAATTTCTGGTAAATTCTAAAAAAAACCTATCTGACAAAATTTCTATTCAACTCTATAAATAATAATAAAACGAAAATATTCAATTTAAATAGTTTTAGCAGATTAAGTTCTAGCAGAGTTTGTGTAATTCACGGAAATCCTACGCCCTGCGCAGTTATCGGGCGGTTTTTTGTCCCAAAACCCGCCCTATAACCTACCGGCTGTATCAAACGTTATCAAACGCGATATTTTACCCTTACTATCTTACAGCTATATGTAAGGTAATATGTTTTTTGTAAGTGAAAGGCTCAACTGAAAATAATTGGTTTAATAAACCGAATGAACTTGATAAATACAGTAGAATAATTTTAAAGTGGTCGTTAAATAGACGCTAGCATGTACCACATGTTGCTGGACAAGTTGCACCAACACTCGCAAAATTTGGATCATCACAGTAAGCGACAAGTGCTGGGCAATCTGTGCTAGTATCAAAACAATCGGAATCACATGGATCCAAGTCGGAACACAGCTCATCCTCAACAGAATCCGAAATACAATCATTTCCGGATAAAACTTCTCGGCGCCGGACCCGCCTACCGTCCGCACAGTCAGGCACACAATCTTCCCAGTCGCCCCATTCGCCAAACTCGCATCCCACTAAATTAGTACAGGGTGAGGTAATATAGAATCTAAGCCGTTTTTGGTTCGTGAGTGCGCTGTGCTACTATAAGTCACCAAAAAACGGCTTAGCATCTATATTACCTCACCATGTAATTCAGAACTGTTTATTGAAGATACTGAAGATACAGATTTGCATCAAACGCGCTAAATTGATCGAAAACAATAATAAACATGTTTTGATTTACCCCTAAAACTGTTGTGCAATTTTTTTTTTCGAAATGGATTTTTAACATAACGGAGGAAGTGGTGTACCATAAAATAATGATATAATGAGGGTACAAAATCACATTTCTACTTACCTATACAAATTTCATCATTACAATTTTGAACTTCGGTTAACTCGCAAGTATCTTCCCCGCAATTATCACAAAGCTCTTCTGCTCCGTCAAACCAACATTTTGTTCGCGACTGTGTCGGGGCGTCAACATCCGAACTGTCGCGACAATTGGCCGAACAGGGACTCCAATTCGTCCAGTTTCCCCAACCGGGACAAGGATCGAGCCCGCAGTCTTCTTGTAATGTCTCGCATTCTTCAATCCCATCTGAAAACCATGTAAAGCAGCGTTCCTTAATTCGCACACCATTTCCGCCACATGAACTTGTACAGGCACTAAATGCAATAAGGTCCCAATCCACTTCATCCCATTCTCCGCACGTGGTTAAATTTTCTTCTGTGCAGTTATTCCCATTTGGCAAAACTGCACCAAAACCATTTGTAAGTTCGCTTGAAACGCATTCACACGGTGCTATAATTACAAATTTATTTATCATGTTATATATGCCATACTTAGTATTAAGTATATTAGAATTATTCTAAACACTTGTAATTGTAAGTAATGATTCAACTTTTCAAAGTAACCCGCGTGTACCGGAACAAAAAAATCAGAATCACAAAAAATTTCAATCAAAAAGCGGATACTTCTCCAATTGCATGTACTTGTAATTCAAAAAAATGTTTAAAAATATGAAAAAAAAGTTCATAAGTGTTTATTGATCTTAGTGAGACGTAAATTAAAAACGAATTTACATGTAGTGGTAGTTGTGGTGTCAATTATTGAAGTTGTAGTGGTACTTGTATTAGTAACAGATGCGGATATTGAATTATAAGTTGTCGTGGTAGTAGTGGTTAATGTAGTGGTGGTTGTGCTTGTTGAAGTTCTGCTTGTAGTAATAGTGATTGTGGTTGTGGTAGTTGTGGTCGTAGTAGTAATGGTTATTGTTGTGGTCGTTGAATTGGTGGTTGTAAAAGTAGTGGTTGTTGTGGTGGAAGTTGTATTGGTAGTGGTTGAATGTATTGTGCTAGTAGTAGTGATTGTTGTAGTTGGTGTAATTGTGGTAGTTGTTGTGGTTGTAGTCGTCGTTAGTGTTGTAGTCGTTGTGGTTGTTGAAGTTGTTGTAGTAGTGGTCGTTGTTGTTGTAATAGTAGTTGTAGTAGTTGTTGTTGTCAAGGTGGTCCTCGTAGTACTGGTTATTGTTGTGGTAGTTGGAGTGATAGTTGTAGTGTGAGTTGTAGTTGAAGTAGAAGTTGTAGTGGTA
>SCLG01000035.1:648188-666576 GCA_004367875.1 Oikopleura albicans
TAAAGTCAAAGCCATTTTCACAATCGATTTCGTGATTTATTGAATGATTTCCGCCCTCATGTGGATGACAGCTCTGAAGAAATATGCCATTTGGATCTGTCCCAACTGCCGGACATGAGAAACTCGCTTACATTTGGAACTCATTTTAAGTTTTTCGTAAATTATCCATTACAGTCCTTACTCTCAATACGGACGATTGCTTCCAATATGGACGCTTTTTGTGGAAAATATGTCTAAAACAGTCGAAAATGGACACTTTCTGACAATTCACTCCAATACGGACGGTGTCTTCGAGAATCAAAAACGTCCGTATTGAAAGTAAGGACTATATTTGCAATAATTTATTGTACAAAATACATTCATACTAGTATATTGTGGTGAATTAGTACACATACCTATACTCAACACGTGTTTTAATAAAAATTGATTTGTATCAAATGATATGACATTTAGAATCAACATAAAGCTGAGAGTCATTGAAACGTGAAACAAATACAAAATACCGTTTGGAACACCTGTGATTTTCGCACAGGTATCAGATAAAGCGCAACTTTTCCAGCTGTTCCACACGGTTTAGAATATGTACCATTAAATGGAAGAAGAAAAAACACTCTTACAACAGGACACTCTCTTTTCCCTCATATGGTACTGTTACCTTTTAATCTGAATCGATATTTTTTTACAAATTAGGATCTTAATAACCACATTTTATAAAAAAAACGAAACTATTTATTTAATAGACCGATTATTCAACCATAATTGTCGTTTTTATGCATTTTGACGATAGTCATAAAATAACAATAATTAATAAATCATTGATTACAAATAACGAAAACGGTTTAATAGCATGACGAAAACAACGCACCTATCATGTAAAGTCCTTACTCCTTTTTGAGACGTTTTCGGTACTCGAAAATGGCGTCCGAAAAAATAGCATCGTCACAAAAAGGATCATTTTTCTATTAGAATGGCCCCATTTTTGCCGAAAAAGCGTCCCAAAAAGGAGCACTCGTCCCAAAAAGGAGTAAGGACTGTACCAAATTTTCCAATCTTTACGTTTAGGGGTTAATACCAAAATTGTGTAAAGTGTAAACTTCTACCACGAATGGTATCAATACTCCCATAACGGGCGCTCCTTTAGCGACCTTTTTGAGAACCGATAACGGCCCTGATGGGAGTAAGGACTGTACTAAATAACTACCAAATATATACAATAAAATGTACATTGAGGTATTTATAAAAAAAAATGTACGAAAAAATTAAGTCCCATTTCTCTGTTTCTTCCTTATTTCGGGAATATCCAAAACCGGCCGCTAAACCCGCAATAAGGGAAACAACGACAATAATACATACGACAAGCGGGATGAGCCATTTGCTTTTTAAGGCCGTCATTTTACTTCTCTAACTATCACCTTTTGATCTCCTGATGCATATTCCCATATATTATATATCTAAGTATATATAATTAATCTCTCAGATGACTTTGGGAAATTAAAATGTATCGGATGGCATCAACATGGCCTTTACAAAATACGCATCGTTATGAGCCAATGAGATGTCCGGTACGTTTATTGTACGAAATCGACTTGATGACGTTTTTATTGCACAGTTTAATGAGCCCTCCACGCACCGTCCTGACGAACAAAAGTGGTCTGATATGTTTTGGAAGAATTTGGAGTAACTCGTTTACGGCCGTAGGGGATTTTTTGTGACAGTCAGAAAACCATAAAAACTCCAAAACAATATTCACTTAAGATCATTTGCTTAAAACAGAAAATATTACGATTGTATTACGATTGTAAAATGTTGAATTACTGAGATTACGTTTTTTTACTGGTTGAGTTTTATGAAAATCGGCCGAACGTTTCTAGTACCGNCATATGATAACTCTTTAGTATACAATTATTGTACAATTAGTACCTTAGAAGAGTCTGGACTGTATAATAGTGTAATTCACATCGAGATAGACTCGACATTGCGTACATTTTCCTTGGGCTCTTTTTTGTGCGCAGCGCCATTTCATTTTTGTGTCAAACAAAAAAAATCGCTCGCGCGCTGCTCAAACTCATGCGAGGCCAATTTTTCTTTTTTTTTCTCGTTCGTATTTTTCAATAACGACGGTATACCGTGTCGGCTTATTTTAAGATGATATAAAGACCAACTTTCCCCTAATTATTAGAAACTGGGGTACCCCTACTTTCTCTACTCTTTATAAATGCGGCATTTATTAAGAGAGAAAGGAGGGGCAACCCAGTTCCAAATAAAAAGGGGGAAATTTGGTCTTTATATCAAATCTTAAAATAAGCCGACACGGTATACTAGAAGCACTCAACCGATTTTCATGAAACTCAACCGGTATCGCAGAATTTGTGTTTGAAAATTGTCCTCAAAAAGGTACACCTACAGTGGACGGGGTGCGCGGGTCTCGGTACGGATTACACGAAAAATGTGCAGGTCACGGTGGCCCTATCCTGGTGCACTCTTTCTAAACTACAAAAACGTCAGATAGGTATGGACTTGAATCGTCCGGGAAAAAAATCCCAAAGAAAGGGACGGTTTTGAGTGTCCGTGTGCATCGTAATCCAAAGATTGAATGTTTTTATGTATGTCGAAAAATTAGTTTTTTTTTTGAATCCGTACCTAAAAGTTTTAGCCTAAAACCTTTCAAGTTTGTGGCGTGCGAGAAAAATATGAAAATTTAGTGCATGATTGTTGCGCCCTCCAGCGGGCCCTGCTTGACAAATAGAACACAATAACACTTTGCAACTATGTTTTTTCTATAATTTATTTTTTTCAAATATGATGAACGAGATTTATAGAAATAAATGACAATTAGCGGCAGATTTTGTTTAACTCAATGCATACCCTTATATTGTCCGTAGTCTGTTTTAATATATATATATGTAAATAAATAAATATATATATATTTGTTTAGCATTCAAGAATAAAAATTCTCAAGGTGTTTCTTGAGGTAATCGATAAATATTGATTTGATTTCATGAGGTTGAAGGTCAATTGAACAGTGTGAATTTTTGAACCGTCAAAAAGTGAGATACTATGTTTTTTATATTTTGCATCTTCAGGCTGACCTTGAACTATTTGGGTTCAAGTTCAACATGAACACGAGGTTGCGATTTTTTTTTTGTTTTGACTCATACAGATACGATAGCGGGGAAGGAAATCTATCTGGTAAAAAAGCTACTAAGATGCCAAAATGATTATTTTTTGTTTTTTGCCTGACTTATCCTAATGTTAACTTTTTTTTTGTGAACATTATTGTTAACATTTGGGATTATAAACTTGTAGGTGTGGTAGAACAATGTTAATAAAACAATGAACTTTTTTCTATGCATCTTAGTCATGATTTTGTTTATGATATTTGTACACGCCCTAGAATTCTAGAATTTCAGTTCCGTCGATCGCATTACAAAAAATATGATACAATGGGAGGCTCATTGGAGAGAAAAAATAGACAGAAATTTGTGTAACCTAAAATCGGTGTATCGTTTTGTGTGAATAAAGGAGAATTGGTCAAAGTTTAGTCCAATTCTCCATTTATTCACATAAAACGTTACACCAATTTTAAGCTCGACAATGCCTTGATAAATGTTTTTTGGCGTTTTGACTGAGTGATAAAATTCTCTCGCAAAAAGAAATCGAATTTTGTAGTGAAAGAGAAAATTTTTTATCCAATCAAAAAGTCATGTTGCCGGAAATCACAACGTATCAGTAAATTTCCACGGTGGGATAGGCGGTATATGCAAAATTTGCATTACAAATATTCTCCCATTTGTATCTTTCTACAGGGGGGTTTGTTATAAGTCCACGACTAAAAAAGACCTTATGATCGAAAACACCTACCCCAAATGACCTAATTATTCTTCGAGCTACATCGTACAGTAATTCTGTTGGATTTTTTTTTCTTTTCAAACAAAAAGACATTGTTTTCCATATGTTTTCTCTAAATTAAAAAAAACAAACGAACGAAACAAAGTATACAGAAATATAACCTTGTTGTCCACTTTGATTACCGTTGCGCACAGTGGTTATTTTTTTTTTTCGAAAATAGGCTACATTAATTTATATGATACCTAAATAAAGATGACCATCAACGAGACGAAATATTATTTTTTTAAAGAAAATTCTGAAAATGAGTAACTGAAGAAAAGATATTAAACAAATTTAACCGTGAATACAGTCCTCACGCTCATATGGGACGCACTTTTTTGAGAATTAAAAAAAAACGCTTCCAGTTGAGATTAAGGACTGTATATACCAAATACAGATATATAAATAGACTCAATGGATTGTCATGTCTTGCATTGTGTAAAAAACAGTTAAAGTCAACGAAACAGTTAATGTTAACGAATGTTTGCTCAACTTTTGAATTTCGATGTCTTTTTTATCCGAAAATAATAGATTTTTTCACGATCATAAACCAAACCGACAGTTACAATGCAAGATGATACCACTTAGTTCATGCTAACATTTTTTCGAAAATTTAGGGATAATAAAGTACCTTGCAGCTATTATTTTAGGCAACTATAATGGAGTGGATTTTTCTAGAATAATTCGGAATTAAGGCCACTTTTCATGCAACCCATAATCCGAAAAAATCCAGAAGACGTCTCAAAGGCTTCTTGGGCGTATGTCATATTATAACACATACCGGTAAAGGCTGAATTACATAAATTTTTTGTCAACCTAAAGTCGGTTTATTTCGGTAGCACCAGATTTACTCAGGATCTTCAGATCGGAATATATATTTTTTCTATTGGTTCTCAATAGAAAAGAATCCTCATTTTTGATTGAAAAGCCTACGAATGTGTTTTATTTTGGTGGGACCAGTAACATAGTATTATTAATAGAATAAAATGCGTAGGTTAGATCATACATCTTAATACTGTTAAGGAATTACCTCCTCCAAAAACTGTTTCCGCTCAATTTTGCGGAAGTCCCTTTATTGGTTATTATCTATAATTTCCTTGTTTTATGCATACATTTTGTAAAAAATGACCTCTAGTGTTTATATTGTCGATTTAGATCCAGTTTCGATTGACTTGAGGTTTATGTTAATTATTTACGGAAAATGAGCCATTTATGACAATAATACGAAAAAGGGTGTTTCCCTGAACTTTCTAGATAACCAATTTGGACAGCCTGAGAAAGCCTGGTATCACCGAGAAAATTTAGGGACCAATATTTCTAACAGAAACCTTTGAAACATTTAGCACAAGTATGTAAGTTATTTCGTATACAAAATAATAATTGAAAGTAAGGGATAAAGTTAAGAGAAAATAGCATTTGGAAAAAAATATAATATCTCTTTAAAGATCATTAATATTTAAAAAAAAATATTAATGGAAATGAGCAATTTAACCAAAAACGACCGTTTATTCTATTTTTTAGCATCCCAATTTGCGATTCCCAAACAAAATGTCCAGTTTCGTGGGTTTTCTCGTTAAGAATTTCGAGTTTACTGAACAAATACTGATTTTCCACGTAAATCACATAGAAAAGTGTCGCGTTAAGACTTTTTAGTGGTGAGCCAAAAATTGTCGCGTTAACGAAAAGTTGCGCAAGATTGTCGCGTTAACACATTATCTTAGTAACGCAATGAGTAGTGTATTACAAAAAATCAGTATATTTTTAGTAAAATCCGAACTCTTGAGATAACCCACTATACTACCGTGTTGCTCGAAGAAATATGTATGATTTCTTTAGATTTTCCTAAATTAGGCACTTTCAACCAATTATATATTTTTATACGAGGATGATTTTTGATAGGACACACTGTGTAAGCTTTTTGCGACCATCCATTGTATTATTTTTTCTACGGTTAAATGATAGGGTTAGGGGTAAACAAAAAAATCCCTAAGTCTGGCTACTTTAACTACCTAGGGGACGAGTGTTTTTCTTCAAGGAGTAGCGTACATGTACAAATTATGTAATTCAAGTGTTAAAGTTATTATTTTATTTTTTTATTTTGAGGTCTTTTCGGTTTCAATGATGCTTCCAGACCGACTGAATATTATTTACAGAACTTTTTTTGGTTGATTTATTGCGATTGGATCCCCCCCATGAAATAAAAAAATCACGATATTCTAGATTTTCATTCCAAAGGACAACAACATGGATGAACTTAAAACTCGCCAATGGTAATTGGACCTCTGATTCTAGACTCATGAAACTCGCAACACACTTTTTTGTTGTTGCGAGTTCATTGCCTGCGCTGATTGGCTCAATTTGGTTACCGGATCACCCACGCATTTTTTTCGTTTACGTTTAGCGAGAAAAAGTGCACCCAAATTAACTAATATAACGAATATATAGTCTTTTTTGATGTGGAATTCCCGCAAATAAATCAAGATTTTTTTACACATTTTAATTGAATTATGATACATTAATTGTTGAAGGTCATCGAACCAATCAAAAATTATTCAAACGAACAAAAAAAAATATTTTAAAAAGTATATGAACCTCAACATTTTTGGTGGATGCCCAAAGGGCTCTTGCCAATTTTTTTTATGAGATTTTTGGATCGTTTTCATCTTAAAAAAACTGCTTATGATGGAGTGCTCGATATTGTACAGGCAAATTTGAGTGCCGAAATTTTCAAGTTCCTTACCCCAAATTACTGAAAGTTCAAAAAAATAAACACTCAAGTTAAGCAGAACGTACAAGAATAGGGACTGTATAAAATAATTCAAAATGAAACGGTTTCAATTGAAAACCGAAAAAATATGATTATCACCTTGTAATCGAAAGCGTTTCATTTTGAAATACAGTCGATTACCGTGATAAGAGCCATTAATTTCGTATCCACAGCTTAGAAATATAAATTTGGTTAAATAAACTGTTTTGCATAACATCGATTAAGGCTGAATTTGGGACGCAATTGGCGAAAAAAAAAGAGGCAACCTTGGAAGAGGTAGACGTACTTTTCAATACGCGAACATTTAACCTCTAACCAATCACGTCAATGTAAAATGAGATGACCCCTTCTATGGCCGCCTCTTTTTTATTTCGCTAATTGCGTCCCAAATTCAGCCTTAATCGATTTTATTACAATTTTTTTTCGTTCAACCAAAAACGGGGGTTGATTGGCATTTGCGGAATTATTTTCCAATATGTGTTTATAGGTTAGAAAAAACAAACAAAAATCGCGTTTTTTACGAAATTAACGGCATATTCCTCAGTGGTCGACTGTAAATACAAGGACTATAGGAACTAAGTCACCTAACGGGTTAAAAAGTTGAATTTTAAGCGTGGAGAAAATAGGATCAAATAAATTGATAACCTCCTGTACTCGAAGATATATATTAATTGGTAAAAAAATCACGTATACTGTGTACAAAATAGATTTTGAAAAACGGGAATTTATATAACTTTTCGACCAATTCCATTTTCATCGTATTATTGTATCAAAATTGACGTATAATTCGAGCAAACTCCAACTGGTCGAAAAAAAATTAGATGAGTCCCGTGATTGAAAACAAACTTCATTTCACGTTCTACGAATTCAGTCGACACCATTTTAAAATCTCGAAAAACATCTGACTGTTAACTTTTTTAACCAGCCAATCAGAAATCGGAATCGTAGGTTACGTTCGCGGCTCATTGGCTGGAAAATTAAAAAAAATATGGAAATTTTTGGATCTGTGCCCGAGTTTTTTTTTCGCCATTATATACAGACAAAAAATGGCAAATCAAGCAAATTAGACCTCAATTTTTTTCTGCGCTTATTTGACGAGATTTTTTAACATCTATCTTTTCAACTCCCAGGGATTTTTTTCGTTGTGCCCATAAGTATCGAAATAAAGACAGAAATGGCTGATTTGGAATAGTCTAGTAAAAGGCCCATAATAAAGTAAAAGCGAAACGTTCCAAAAACAACAAAAAAGGGTTGATATTTTTCATCCCAAATCGCTTTTTATCCGATGGTACTTTTAATGTTTTTGTTCTTGAAAAGATAATTTTTACATCTTAAAAGATAATTTCAAGCTACTTGCACGGATGAGGCTTCAATAAGGTAATTATCAGCGAATGTATTTAGATTTTATGTTCAATTTTCTAGAAATCCTAAAATCTAGAAACAACAGGATGCCCGAGACCTAAAAATCCCTAAAAACGTTTAATTCGGCGCAAATGATTATGAGGGTTATTTACAAGTTTTTTGCCCTTTTTCCGGAACCCCTGTTTGTTGGCACAGTTTGAATTGGTACAAAGTATATACATACTCGATAACTTCTTATATAATTACGAAGAATGAAGAATTTGTCGAAATTTTGTCGACAAATTACACGTTTTCGGATTTTGCCTATAAAAGTGACTTCTAAGATACCGAAAGTCCCGTGTTCGAGTCCTGGTTGAGTCGTTTTTTTTTTACAAACCCGAATATTTCGCCTAAAAACACTTTTCAAGAACAAAAAAAAAAGAACACACAAAAGGAACCTCTTTTAAAAACGCAATTTTTTGAAAAAAAGAAGGACACCCAAAAAAAAGTCCTCTAGGACAAACAAACAAAGAAAGTAATATTGATGGAAGTCATCCGTTACGTGTTTCACTTTGAACTTCTTTATCCTGTTGATGGTGTACGAGTGCACTTGTATCATCGGTGAGGACGGCAGAGGTGGAGTACCTCTCCACCGTGGAGGTAATTACAGTCCGATCCCTGACTGAGGGTTTATTCATTCGATGGGGATTTTTGTAGGCGGACTCGGAGGAGCTGCGGGGCGACGTCACCGGACTGTCCGAGACACCCGGAGTAGCGGCCGAGACACCCGGGGTAGCCAGGGGCGAGAGCGCACTCACCACACCCCGGCGACCAATCGACAGCGGCTTCAAGTTACACTTAACCTCCTCTGGATCTTCGGGAACAGGGGGCATTTCGTGGGGCGGTAAGGATGACGCAATAGTCCCCTCTAAAATAGACATTTGAAATTTTCGATACAAAAAACAGCATCTCCAGTTTGTTGACAATGGTATACCCAGTGGGTATAAAACTGAAGGTGTCACCCCTCAGAATTCTAGAAAAATCGATTATCGAAAATTTTCAGAAAATCGTCAAAATCGCCCCCTAGGGGTTAAAATTCGGGGGTCCTGTAATGAGATTATTTCAACAGTGGATCATGCTCTATCAACTGGTACAAATTTTTTTTTGATTTGGAGACCCTCGAAAAAGCTTGGGCCAGCCTAATACCTGGGTGAGTGGACTCATGCTGGCCCAATAAGATTTTTTTATGTTATCCGAAAAACTCATCTGAGGAAAAAACGAAAATCTCCGAAATGTGAAAAATAATGAATCGTTACGATTATAAATATTACCGTTTTTCTCCCCTGCCAGGTTTGGTAAACTTTCACTTTTCTGCGTTTCGATGTGGCGGAGTTCGATGCTTTCCAAGGGACCCGAACGTTTCAATCGATCGCCGTCTGATGTCGTTCGATTTCGGCGTGTACTGTGAGAAATAATAATTTAAAAAAATCGTGTAAACCAATTTAAACACAGTGCGATTTAGGGGAATTGTAAAAATGGTTGAGAACAGCAAAACCTGAAAACGCACCATTTCGGAGAAAAAGTTTTCACGAGAATAAATTGTTTATGATTTTCGCCCGTTTTCAGGTTTCGCCATTTATGTATTCGGTCAAAGCAGGTAGTGGCGCATATAAAACCGAGTTCGAAAAGAGGATATACGGTAGCATACTTACTCGTTTCCCCCAAGATATTCGCCGAGATATTCGCCCACATTTTCGCCCAGATATAATGCATGTGGGTTTGGTCGTCTGGCCATATCGCGTGTTTTTGGAATCGGCGGACCTGTATTACGCCGACGACGAATCGTTTCTTTCATTTCAATGTTTCGATTTTTCATGCTCCTGAAATATCAGGATNCGATTATAAATATTACCGTTTTTCTCCCCTGCCAGGTTTGGTAAACTTTCACTTTTCTGCGTTTCAATGTGGCGGAGTTCGATGCTTTCCAAGGGACCCGAACGTTTCAATCGATCGCCGTCTGATGTCGTTCGATTTCGGCGTGTACTGTAAGAAATAATAATTAAAAAATCGTCTAAATTTATAATTATACATTTGTATTGACCCCAATTTAAACACAGCATGATCTAGGGGAATTCTAAAAATGGCTGAGAACAACAAAACCTGAAAAAGCACCATTTCGGAGAAAAAGTTTTCACGAGAATAAATTGTTCTCCGAAAGTCCCGAATTAAATATTTATTCTATGATTTAATTTTATGAACGTTCACGATTTTCGCCCGTTTTCAGGGTTCGCCATTTATGTATTCGGCGCATGCTAACTTACTCGTTTCCCCCAAGATATTCGCCGAGATATTCGCCCACATTTTCGCCCAGATATAATGCATGTGGGTTTGGTCGTCTGGCCATATCGCGTGTTTTTGGAATCGGCGGACCTGTATTACGCCGACGACGAATCGTTTCTTTCATTTCAATGTTTCGATTTTTCATGCTCCTGAAATATCAGGATATTGTTTTTTGATAAAAAGTATTAGAATTTTTAAAGATTTAAAAATTGAAAAAAAGTTATGAATGATTTTTAAAATTAAAAAAAATTATTTTCGAAACGCTGGGGAAAATTATTTTACACAAATTAAAAAAAGATGGGAAATTTATTCAATATATTTTGCAAAATTGAAAAAAAATGATTTTTGAAAAATTTTAAAAGTTGATTTTTGAAAATCCGAAAAAAATATTTAATTTATACACCATATAACCATGTGAGATAACACCATTTGGGATAACAGTTTGCATTTGAGATAACAGTTTGCAGTTGAAATAACACTTTTTTCGTCATTTTTTGCTCTTATTTTTTCCAGCATTTCCGCCTACGCACTAACCATGTGAAATAACAGTTTGCAATTGAGATAACACTTTTTTGAATATTTATTACATTTTTTATCAGTCTGAAATCAAATTAAGTCCCAAAGGACATTGCAGCTTTCATATTAATGTAAAATGTTTGGCGTTCGCTCAAAGTCTTGCAAAAAAAAAAAATCTAAAAAAAATCACACCAGGTCCGCCGCTATTTGCACACCGTTATTTTTCAAATTTTCCACTCGTCCCCTTAGCTCTTTTGGAAACTTTTTCCACTTTATCCGTCAACACTTTAACTAATAGTAATTTTTTTTTCGAGTTTGATAACATAAAAAATACAACAAACTATTTTTGTCAAAATAATCAACAGCAACTTCTTCTAATTTTTATCGACTCTCTTTTAACATCATTTGAAAAATAACAATTTTTTTGATTTTTTTCGTTCATTATATTATTTTATATCATGATACTTGTACAAAATGAAACATTTGCTCATTTTATCTGTCAATTTGGAATTTAAATCTAGAGAAAAAGCCTATTTGCATTTGAGATAACACTTTTTTTTTGTTCAAGTTTTCCAGGGTTTTAACCTACGCACTACCCATGTGGGATAACAGTTTGCATTTGANTTTGAAAAATGGAAAAAATATTTTTGAAAAATGGAAAAAATATTTTTGAAAAATGGAAAAAATATTTTTGAAAAATGGAAAAAATATTTTTGAAAAATGGAAAAAATATTTTTGAAAAATGGAAAAGACATACCCGATTTGTTTATGAAATTTGTCTTTTTGTTCGTCCGTCGGGAATTTAATTTCCAACTCGTAAAGGCAAATTAGCTTCTCGTCGCGTAATTCCAACTATTGATATTATTAAGTAAATTTATTACACACAAAGGGGGAGTGGTTACAAGATATTGTTTCCTTCTTAACCCAGCACCGCATTAGTTTCGTAAACGTGTCACGTTCTCTTAATTTCCTAAAAAAAGGAGATTTTAATCGAAAATAAACGTTCATTTTCATGAGGAAACGGTAAGAATATACGGCATGGTCCAACAATGAATTAGTCTAGGCAAATTTCTAGACGCAGTTTTATATTGTTTCAGCATAAAAAGTGCGTGCTATGTCAGGTTTATGAAACAAATAAGGTGCGGGTTAAAGTAATTTTTTATGCTACATGTTGCCCGTACTACTACTTATTTATAAATATTTGAGTTAATGGCCTGTTCGTGTGCGCCGTCTAAAAATACAAGAACAGCATATTATCACACAGGGGATGGTTATAAGGTCATATATGTAAGGAATGTCTTGACCGTACTCACTTTTAAATTCATGAATCTATTATTTAGTCAGTTTTCAAAGTCTGGCTTGACCTTATAACCATGAAAAAGAAATGGCTGACCTCATAACCACTCCTCTTTGTACTGTCTTACAACACTGGTTTGAGGAGCGCTGAGCAAACCTGAAGTAGAAAATTTCGACGTTCGTTACTTTTGCGTGGGCGGGAAAACTCTTCTCTAACTTCTCCAAACTGTATTACATCTGTCTGGTCAACGCTGTACTGACACTCTGCAGTTTTAACATCAATGAATTCAATGGAATATCGAAATGAATTTTCCCTTTAAAATACATTTATACAAGTGTAGATTATCGTTTAAAACCTTACGGGGGGTTGATTATAAGGTCAAGGTCTAAAAAACTGACTTGACCTTAATGCACTTTCAAACAACTGACCTGACCTTATAAGTTATAACTTACAAGGTCAAGTCAGTTGTTTTAAAGTGCATTAAGGTCAAGCCCGTTTTTAAGATAAGTTATAACTAGGGTGCCCGCTACTTTCGAGTTAAGGGATACCATAAACAATATAAAAAATCCAAAATAGCCATCAGGTACCATTTTTGATCAACTTTTCGAAAAATTAATCATCTTAATGGAAAGAAAAGTTCCGGGCAGCCTAATTATAACCATCTGAAAAAAATCGACCACTATAATTTTTCCGCCATAAGCCCTTAAGTGATGCACCGAGCCCTAAAGTGCCGGGAAAAAAGTTCAGAAAGACATGATTTTATAGAAAAAAAGTGTAAAAAGACATGATTTCTATAAAAAAATGTACGAGCGGGGGAGGTCATCATTCTAAAAAAGCTTAAAAAGACATGATTTTAAAGATTGTTTTCCCCAAAAGCATGCTTCTGAAAACTGACTTTACGTTAATACAAAAAACTGACTTGACCTTATAACGGTCCCAATGGCTGAACTTATAACCAGCCCCCTGTTATTTTGGCCGAAAACATTTTATCGAAAGAATATGAGCCTTAGTTGAAAAATTTCCAAAAGCAGCCCCGTATTTAAGAATTTTTTAACACCCCTATTTAAGAATTAAAAAACTGATTGTGCGACTTACTCCAGCTCCCTAAATTGAGGTGCGGGGTGTCGATCGGTTCGCTCCGCAAAGCGTAAGTGATAGTGTTCCCGCTCGGCGAGGTCGATTTTTTGGCGAATTTGGTTTTTGCGTTCCTCAACGTTGGTTATGGTTGACTCATTGGTTAACTTGAATCCGGCATATTCCACATCTGGAAATAATTCCCGCGCTTTTGAATAATATTTGCCAGCGAGGGATGGCGCGGCGCCAGTTGCCGTCTAAAAGATTACCACATTATGGTACAGAAAGTTTTGGCGGTAAGGTCATGGTCCAAAAACTGACTTGGCCTGAAGTGTAAATGCAATTTTTAAAAATCTGACCCTTATAGCTCCGCACTGAAAACCATATTTTCCTGAGAAAGTGATATTCAGAAGTGACTACAGAAGTTGTTCGGCATAAATTAAACCGTATAAAGGCAAAGACTGAAAAACTGACTTTACCTTACAAATCATAAGGTAAACTTAGTTTTTTAAGGAAAAACGTGGTTTTTACTGCACAGCTATAAGGCCAAGTGAAATTGTTGTTCTTATTCTTTGTTGATTTCAACTTATAATCAACAAAATGAGCACAAAAACCTGACTTGACCTTATAGCTGAGCAGTAAAAACCATATTTATTCCTCAAAAAGTAAATACAGAAGTTGTATAGTATAAATTCAAGACCTAAAAAATTGACTTTACCTTAATTTAAGGTCCCTAAATGCAGTAAAAACTGAGCTTACCTTATAATCAAAAAAAAAAGAGCGCAAAAGTTAACAAAATACAATTAACGTACATGCGGTTCAGCTGCTTCCTTTCTGACCCGGTCCAAGTGCGAGATCCAATCGGTGCGTTTTTCTTTGTCGTCTCTTTTGAACCACATTTCGAGCTTTCGCCGTTCTCCCGAACCAGTTACTCGAAAGTACAATACACATTGATAGTACAGGGAGTTTTCCTTTTGAACCTGGAGATGGTCAACGTCCAGGGTATGGATATAGTACAAGTCTTCAATCAGATAATATTGCTGAAAATGAGCACCCTTTTTCGTCGGCTTATACGACTTCATATTCAACCAGTCCTGCTCAGACCTTAACCATTTTATGTAAGGGTTATTTAATTTTATTTCATAAATGAATTTTATTTCAAATGCAAAATTCAAATGGCTAGAGCGTGGGTTAAAATCACAGCAAAAAGTTTTAAAAATCAATCGTTAATTGAAATGCAAATAGGCTGATTTGCAAATAGGGACGTGTGGTTATAAGGTCAAACGCAAAAAACTGTTTTGACCTTAAGGTCTTTAAAATGCATTTTAAAAATTGTACTGTACCAAATGTTTAAAAAGAATTTTTTATGGAAAAATGTGTGAAACCGGGGTAGCCATCATTTATCTTGAAAAAGCTGACATTACCTTATAGCGGTCAAAATGTGAGACCTTATTAGTTATAAGCCGTAATATAATTTGGGATATATTATAATGCAGAAAAAAAGTACACGAAAAAAAGTGTTAATTCAAATACAAACTTTGAATTAACAGTTTGTATTTGAATTAACACTTTTTTCGGCATTTACGCCCACGCACTACCGATTTGAATTAACAATTTTCATAAATATGTTTTTTATCTACAACTGAAACTTACTCGTATACTTCGAGGACATCGAGTGATTCGTTCCTGTTTGGAACCTCATCTGACTTCCTCAGTACCAGATATCGTTCTGTAACTTTGTTCCGGGTAGGTCTCGTAAAAGGGGGGACGCCCCTCGTAAATAACCCGATTCCGCCTGAAAAAACGCTGCCCGTGAAAAGTACTAGAATAAAAATAAAACCAAATTCGCCATAAACAATTGAGCAATTATAATTGCTGCGCTCATGCAGGACCCCTTTGGTTACGTACCCATTTTAGTAAAATCTAGTTTTAGGATACGGAATAGATTTAAATTTTGTCACAAAGGAGCCGGACTAGACCAAAAAGGTAAATGACCTTTTATCACGAAAAACGTAACCTAGGGAGAGCCCTGGTAGGGACTTACCAAAGGGGCCACGGTAAGGTGACGTAAAATTATCCCCGCGGTTGGTCGAGGCAAGGTTAGGTAGGTTTTTTAGCCCAAAAAAAGAATTTTTTCCCATCGATCATTCCGGATAACCCAAAAAGGTATTAACCAACAGGTTTTTGGATGAAAATTGGAAATGTTGGTATCAATAATAACCGGTTGAAATCCCATGAATATACAGTATTATCGTGTTTTTCTTACGTTTTTCTTGAAAGTAAAAGCCCTCCTTGATGTAGGATCGTCCTTGATTGCGATTTTGAACTCCTATGGTGCCTGTGGGCTGCATGTTGGGACCATTGTTCATCTATTGTGAAACCGACTTCTTAGCTACATTCATCAATTTGACACGTCAAATATCAGATCTAAATAATTACAATTTTTCAAAAATTTTTTTTTACCAGCTCAATCGGGGCGATCTGAGAAATTGTCCGTTAAAACAGTCGCTGTTAAAAAGGAGTTGAACTCAAAATGAAACCATTCAATTTTCAAAAAAAAAACACAATATCGTAAATCCCCTAAAATACATTTTCGAAAATAGCGGGCTTAATTTCGATAACTCTCTTGTTATTCAGTCTTTTGTAAATCATTGAACGAAATTAAACTCAAAAACAAGTAAATCAGCTGAATTCTCGAAAAAATATGTTTAATGGGTATACTTCAAAAGTTTAAAATAAAGCATATTTACTAAATATTATTTAGTGATTAAATCCGCGTAATTTTGAACATAGTATATGTTACATATACATTTTTGGAAACCATATCGTAACGATTTTATCCATATCGTAACAGTCTCGGGTTGTGAAAGTGTAACCATGTGGTTTTTGACCAGATAAAACTGGACACTCCCCCTGATAATAAGGGCCACCTTGGCCCATTTTTTCATATTAGTGGCCACTTTCGCATAATAAGGGCCACTTTTTCAGGAGACAAAATAAGCCCTTATTATGAGGGGGGAGTGTTAACCTCCCATCAGATCTAATTGAGGGTCACTGGTTAAATTATGATATCAACTCAAATTTAGCAACAATTTAGGCGTTTGCAGCGAAAAAGCATGTCAATATATTTTGAACAGAACAAAAATAATAAATAAATATGCCAAAACATAAAATGGATGTTCTAAACTGATCATGTCTTGAATTTTTCTTAACTCTTGAGTTCCCCACTGGGCAAATGTACCTGATTGTTTATTATCTGTCCCAAATCTAGTGTGGTATTTATCACGTGGGTAATCACGTGTGTAATCACAATTTCATTAAAGTATTATGTGTGTATGTTTACACAGAGGGGAAATCAGCCATATTCCAAATCTGGGAACGCGCGAGTTAAAATTATAAAAATCAAAGGGTGCAGAAATCAAATATCACGACATATCAAGTACACGCCCTAACGAGTTATCTTAACACTAGTTATCGTAACAAAGACAAAGTTAAGATAACTGGTTAGGTGGTGTATGTGAACTGTAGAGCCCAAAACCCGAAATTCGCATTTTTGAGAACAAATACCGCGTAAATGTGGTTAGAATAGTCGTTTGCAAATACTCTTTTTAAAAAAATCACGCGTATGGTTGACATGGGTTACATGACGTGGAGGGTTAGCATTTTTAGCGACACTTAAATATAAGAATAGAAATTTTTGCAGTACAATACTGCAGGCTTTTTTTTTTGTTCAAGCCCGAAAAATTGCATTTTTGAAGAAATTTTTTATACAGTTATTACGTGCTTACGTTTTTGCTAAGTTCCACATTGTATTAAGGGCTACATTTTTGAACAAAATCATATTCCTAGAAAATTAAAATAATATTAAATGATTCAGTTAAAACCCGGCAATACAAAATGCCCGATATTAAAGTAACGACTGTATTGTGCAGTTGTATTATAGCGAGAAATAAGTCAGGAAAATTATGTGCTGAATAATGACCATAATGGTCAATTTGACAAATTGTAAGCGATTTTCAAAGTCAAATCGAGTACATATATATTTGAACATAAATTTTGAAATATTATGATTTTTGGAGTCACTTATTATAATCAATTCACCAGATGGGCTGGCTGCATTTTGGAACAAAATCATATTCTTAGTAACGTATAAAATATTAAATGATACCCACCAATAAAAAACGCCCGATATTCAAGTAACGACTGTATTGTGCATTTGTCTTATGGCGAGAATTCTTGATGGAACACCCCTCCAGATTTTTTTTTTGTGTTTTAAGGCCTGTGTACGATGTTTTGCTGGAGTTTTGCCTGTACATTAGGGTCATATCTAAATTCCATGGGGAAAGGAACGCAAAAATCATTAAAAAAATACTTTTTGAGTAGATTCAAAAATCACCTTTGGATCTGAGCCAACTCAATTGAAAGGGTTGCCATTTTTAGATAAATTTTTTTTTTTAGAATGAAATTTCATGAAGTATTGAGTATAAACTACTGAAGTATAAGGAACATTTTGAAAAATAATTGATTTTTTAAACACAATGAAAATCCGATTTTTTAACGCTTTTGAAGCAGAGACTTTATTTGGTGATTTTAAATATGTTTTTTTTAAATTTTAACTACTATTGAAAATCCTGAAAAATATGAGTATGACTCAAAACCTTTGAGTCCGCTTTAGTAAAACTTACTGATCTTACACTACTTGTGAAATAACCAAACTTCGTGATGTAAAAATACTAAAAAAGGAAATATCGTCAGCTAAAAATCCTGAAAATATCAGCTTTGAGTCGGTTTCATCAAAACTTACTGATACTTTCTCCAGTCACCCATATACTCTTTTTAACCGCATCAAATAACTGAACTTTTTGGTGTAAAAATGACCGAAAAAAAATGAAATAAATTGAATTATGATCGAGTTTTCTTTTTTTTCGGGGTAGGTATGTTTGATTGTTTTGAATTAAGAAAAAAAGACATATTCGACATGTCTGATTCGGTGTCTTTGGGGGTTAGACACTGTCGAAAGAATCTATCATCGCAACCATTTTATGCTGATTGCTACAGTTTGACTCAATGCCTTTAATAAAAATAAAAATGGGCATAATCTGCAACGTCATAATTTCCGTTTGATCTTTTTAACTCTCAGGAGGCGCGCGCGCACATTCATGGCC
>SCLG01000035.1:673659-689068 GCA_004367875.1 Oikopleura albicans
CCCCCGCCGTAAAAAAAAGAGTCGAGATATCAAGCAGGCAGTCATAACAAAAAAAATGTATCTTGGTAAATAGCCCATTTGGTTAACCGCGGTTATTTTGGGTTAATCAAACGAGATCGTCGGGTTAGGGCTAGGCATGCGGTCCTATCTCTCGCTCTCTCTGTTTTAGAACAAAAAAAAAGACAAAACATAACTTTAACGTCGATTTCGAATGGCTGACAAATTGTTTTTGCTGTTTTTTTGTGAATAAATTCTTGTTTTCCCGTTTTAATCAAAAATGTCAAGTTCACGATAATATTCAAATCACGCAGCACCTTATTTTTGATCACGAGAGTCGAAATATTAAAAACCATTCACCGGAAGTTCTCTGGCTCAGTCGCCGCTCGTTTTTCTATTTTTTTTTTCTTCGGTTCTACTCTACCTCTCTCGGCTCGTTTTTTTCGGCGCGTTTCTGTGAAGTTGATATCGATTTATTTTTTGTTATTAAAATGATCGATTGTTTCATTTGAAGAATAAAACGATTCATTCTCTTTTTAGCAATTTATCTAAACGATCTACTCACGAGTTGCCTCGTATACACCGGTGGGCACGTTATCGCATCACCTTTTTGTAAAGCAGGGCGCGAATGCCGAATCATTTTTTTTATGTTTGTTTGTTTTTTTTTGTTTTGTTTATGTTGTTGTTGTTGTGGTTTGGGTTAGTTATTGTTAGTAAAACATATACTACGCTACCCATCTAACAAGTGCAAATCAAAAGGCGATCTTAAAAACACGCGATGGCGCTACAGGATGAGACAGATTAATGGCACCGATGGGATTCGTACAAAGTACGTAACTTGAATAAGTAAAGTGAAAAACGATTTGGGCGGATTTTTAGATTCTACGTTCTTCGGGTAATACCCCCAAAATATCGCGGTCTTTGTTGTATTTGCAACTAAATTTAACATCCCAGGAAAAATTGGTCGCCCAAAAGCACGGACATTTACCCAAACGGCACGGTTCGAATTGGTATAAAGTACAAAATGAAAAAAAAATATATGAATAAGGGCGAATTCAACCCGATTCCACTGGGTGCGCATTAACATTTCATTTCTTCCCGCACGAGCTCTATGTTTGACTGTTTCCTTAAAAAATCTGGTCCCTCTGCAAAACTGGTTGATTTGCTTGATTTTTTTTTTTTTGAGAAACATTAGATCGCGGTGCATACAAAAAAGTCTAATGGATAAGCTGGCCAAAAATCCCGGATCGGTCAATTTCTGACGGTTTTTCTTAGTCGACATTTTTGTGGGTAATGGCTAAAGTGCCCTAATGTGCATAAAGGCTAAATTAGCCTGTCATTATGTGAATAAACATGTCGACCATTTAGACACGGTACCAATTCAGTCATTACATGTAGTTTATACCAATTCAAAAGTACCAGTAAAATTCATTTTAAGTGTACTTACTTGAATAAGGTGCATGATTACGTTGTGATTGAAGAAGTCTGGGAGGGGACAGCCATGCTCGGCTTTTGCATTCTCAAAACTGCACCATTCCGAAAAGTAAACTTGAATAATTGCGCCAATCGCGAACACGATTCCAGTCGCCGAATACAGAAAGAATGTGGCGCGATCAATAGGCAAGCTCAACCTCTGCCAGAAAAGTTGGGCAGATAATCCTATAAAACTATTTTACCATAAGTTCTGGAAAACATCTACAGTCAGGGGTCGTTAGATGTGCGCTCTCTAGATGTGCACTTTTTACAAAAACTTGTAAATACCTCTAGATGTGCACCTATTTTCAGACCGATTTTTTACGAATGTACCTCTAGATGTGCATTTTTCCCGAGCCCTTTAAAAAAATCGCGCGTTTGCCTAATGTTGTAGAGACAAAGTAAATTATATACGTATAATAATAAGGTTAGGGTTAGGTGCATACCGTGCTCGGGACAAAGTAAATAATGTCAAATTTTTGACGAAAAAAAAATTGACGAAAATATAAGTAAAGTCGTCAATTTTTTGACTAAAATTTTGGACGAAAATACAATCTAAAAAAGTATTTAATAAAAGTACTAATTAAAAGTACTAATAGTGAGTTCGTCAAATTTTTGACGAATAAATTATTGAAAATTTAAAAGTGTTTTCGTCAAATTTTTGACGAAGTTTCCATTGACGAAAAGTTCCGAGATAAAAATTTGACGAAAATATTTTTTGACGAAACTACCATAAACCGTTATTGGCTGGCCAGCACGAAGCTTGAATCAATTACAGTCCCGACCTTCTAGTTGTGCAATTTGCGTTTCCGAAAAACGTGCTCAACTAGGCAGTCGTGCACAACTAGAGGGTCGTGCAAAATTTGGTAAAATTGTCATTATCAACTTAACTACTAGTTTTTTAGGGCGTTTTCGAGTCATAAATATACACAANTTCGAGGAAAACGTTTATCCAAGAAAACGTCTTTCAAGGAAAACGTTTTTCCAAGAAAGGGGTTTATCAAGGAAAAAGTTTATCCGGGAAATGGTTTTTCAGGGAAATTCCATGATAAACGTTTTCCATGATAAACGTTTTCTTGGAAAAACCGCGGTGCCTACCCTGGGTGCGCATTAATTTTTTTTTTGAGAAACATTAGATCGCGGTGCATTTAAAAAAGTCTAATGGATAAGCTGGCCAAAAATCCGGGATCGGTCAATTTCTGACGGTTTTTCTTAGTCGACATTTTTGTGGGTAATGGCTAAAGTGCCCTAATGTGGATAAAGGCTAATGTGCATAAACATGTCGACCATTTAGACATGGTAACAATTCAGTCATCGCATGTAGTTTATACCAATTCAAAAGTACCAGTAAAACTCATTTTAAGTGTACTTACTTGAATAAGGTGCATGATTACATTGTGATTGAAGAAGTCTGGGAGGGGACAGCCATGCTCTGCTTTTGCATTCTCAAAACTGCACCACTCCGAAAAGTAAACTTGAATAATTGCGCCAATCGCAAACACGATTCCAGTCGCCGAGTACAGAAAGAATGTGGCGCGATCAATAGGCAAGCTCAATCTTTGCCAGAAAAGTTGGGCAGATAATCCTATAAAACTATTTTACCATGAGTTCAGGAAAACATCTACAATCAGGGGTCTTTAGATGAGCGCTCTCTAGATGTGCACTTTTTAGAAAAAGTTGTAAATACCTCTAGATGTGCACCTATTGTCAGACCGATTTTTTACGAATGTACCTCTAGATGTGCATTTTTCCCGAGCCCTTTAAAAAAAATCGCGCGTTTGCCTAATGTTGTAGGGACAAAGTTAATTATATACGTATAATAATAAGGTTAGGGTTAGGTGCATACCGTGCTAGGGACAAAGTAAATAATGTCTAATTTTTGACATAAATTTTTGACGAAAAAAAATGACGAAAATATAAGTCGTCCATTTTTTGACTAAAATTTTTGACGAAAAAACAATCTAAAAAAATATTAGTGGGTTCGTCAAATTTTTGACGAATAAATTATTGAAAATTTAAAAGTGTTTTCGTCAATTTTTTGACGAAATTTTTGACGAAGTTTCCATTGACGAAAAGTTCCCAGATAAAAATTTGACGAAAATATTTTTTGACGATTTTATTTTTGACGAAACTACCATAAACCGTTATTGGCTGGCCAGCACAAAGCTTGAATCAATTATAATTATGAACCAACACAATAGAGTACACTTTTCAGAGGACATATAAATGGGCTTCACATCTGTATTTAATACATTATGAGCAAGGGTTCTTCTCACATTTGTTAAAGGTTAGGATCGAAAATTGAATTTTAGACCAAATGCAAACGCGTGAGGTATATTATACGTCACATACACACCCTGCTCTTTATTACACTACGTGTCCATAAAAATGTGTGGTGTTTTTTAGAATTTCCAAAAACAAAAGAAATCGAAAATTGGGTGAAGATTTTTAACACGGCACCATTTGCTTTTAACGCCATTTCCAAAATTAGTGTTAACAATTATGTTTCGCGAATTGTTAACATACTTTCAACGCGAATTTCTTAAAAATAAAACTGTAATTTTACAGTCGTTTTTAGCAAGAACCGTTACATCCTTATTTAAAAATAAAATCATCAGAAATCTAATCAAAAAGTCAATCATGGTAAACAGTCGACACAAAAAATACGTTAAAAAATTTGTGTTAAAAACTTTTGAATACATTTTTAACGGAAATTAAAATCAAGTTCTGGCTTACCTATAATAGCAATAAATATAGGGCCGACTATGAAATTGAACGCGGTAAAATAGTAAGAGGACCAATCAGCTGCGATTCCGCCCCAGAGTGCATTAACCCCCGCGATGATTACGGCACATAGTCCCCCGTACAGTCGCAGATTCCATCTATGATATCCAATTTTTTGCATTCCGGCGTACTCCGTTGCCACCAGGTTTAATCCGGTGAAAAGCAGGGCCGATCCCGCACATCCTGTCATTATAACGGTTATACGCCATAGCAATTCCCACCCTAACGGCGTATTTTCAAAGCTATAGCTAGGCTGTTTAAAGTGAATAACCGCCTAAAGTGTCATGGAAATATTTATAAGCGCAATTTTAGCCCCGCTTCATGGGGCTGCTCTGACATGTACTTTAAGTAATACTTAAGCGACGCTTCACGCCGCTACTTTCTCATAATAAATAACTCATTATTGTGACACTCGATTTTTTTTAATTATACCGGTTTATTTCATGCAGAAATCGGTATTAAGTTTTTTGGAATATATGGTACAGTCGTAGACCAATTCGAGACGATTATTATGCCGAAAAAATTATGTCCAGTTCCAGGACACAAAGTCCTATTCCGAGACACAAACTCCATTTCCGGGAAGGTTTTTAGTGATGAAATGAAAGTCCAACCCTGGGACAAAAACGGGACTTTGAGTGAAAATCGTACACCGTAGCGAAATTGGACTAACCCTGTACTTCGAAAGAAGTCTTTATTTGGTCGTTTTTCAATTTGCACACCCTAGCTATTTGTATGTGGAAAGAATTGATGAACCAAGCCACCCGACAGCGCCGCAATCGCAAAAGTAAAATAAAATATTGCCGGAAACAATCGCAGCGAGATCGGATCCGACGGATTGAACGGGCATCCTTTCAATTTTGATTTCAGGTACGGACTAAAAATAAGGATTACCAAAAATAACAGATGGCAAAATTGATGATTTACACATTTATGTATAATATTTTCCTGTTCTTTGCATATAAATAAACGGTAATATTTTGTATGCAGAATGGGATGGTAAGGATCCCAGAAATTGCAAATGGGACGCCCTTCAGTCTTAATTTGTATCATATACTACTACAAAGGGTATTCACAAAAAAACTAATTTTAAGACATGGTCTACGTTGGCAAAACTGACTTGACCTCAATCACCGACTGACCGCGATCGTCGGACGTCCGTTCGCGTTCATCGACGAACGAGCGCCGAGCGTAACGCTATTTTCCGCGCCCCTAACGCAAAATTGGGGGTAGTTTCGCAACACTGGGTTACAATGCGACTCGGGTAAACTCTAAATTTGACGTTGTCCAACCCGAGTTTTGCCAACTTATATTTTATTACTCGAGTTTCACCCGAATTTTATTCTTTAACCGAGCTTAAGCCAAATGAAAATTCTGACCCGAGTTCTGAAAACTCTAACCGGAGTTCTGAAAATTCTGACCCGAGTTCTGAAAATTCTGACCCGAGTTCTGAAAATTCTGACCCGAGTTCTGAAAATTCTGACCCGAGTTTTGAAAATTCTGAGCCGAGAAACCAACTCTGATATACACCACTTGCGCAACTATTTTACCAAAATGTAATATGTTTTCATAATATTAGATGATTTTTTGACTATGCAGTTATCTTGCAGAAATGTAATATTACATCATTTTTCCACCTATGCCATGCGCTGTTATCTGGCCATTTTTTGGACAAATACTTTCGCGAGATAACTGCGCAAGTGAGGTTCGTGTAGTTAATCCGAGTATATGCATTCTTTATTCCTTATAATTCGTTCTCAGTAGACACCGTAATGTTATCTAAAAATGACCATTGAAATTTGGAAGATCTCTTGAACAAACAGACAACAAAATATTCAAATTAGGACTTGTAAATGAGTTGGATGTAATCGATTTTATTAAAGCCACGACAATGTAAAATGCGTGTCACTCTATTGCGTACCAAATGTTAAGTCAATGGAACATCATCTTTACGTTGACATGACGTTTCGCATTCCACACATTTTTCCACAGTTTATTTTGTAACCGATGAAATCATCGGCGATAATAAAAGTCTACTCATTAACTACTCGTGATTACCAAATCCGAACCTTAACCCCGCNCCGGTCAGAGGAGTTGTTTACAAAAAAATAACAAAATCACGAAAATCAATATTAAACATTGTTTGTTTGATTTTTAGGTTGATTAAGTCTTCATTGATAATAAACAGTACGATCAAGTTCATTTCAAGAAAAAAAATCTAGAAAATTTTGACTTTTCTCGACATTGATCAAACACGAAATTAGAGCAATCACTCCGACAATTTGTTAATATAAACTAGTTTAGACCATATTTTTATTGTTTATTTTTGACATCATACTACGCCATAAAATTCAGACTAATCATAAAAACATGTGTTGGTGGAAAAATACGGTCCTTAAACTAAAAAAATGACAGTTTTTATGAAAAATTGATTTTTTTTCTCTTGGCGTCTGCACTTCGGTACACTTTTCACGTGTTGTGTGCAAGGTATTAATTTGATTTTTTCGGGAGAATAGAGATGATTTCCTGGCGCATGGAAAGGTGGAGCCTTTTTTTGATATCTTTATTTTTTCATTAAATTTCAAGTTCATCAAATGTCAACTTGTGTCCCGTTTTTGTCCTTTTATGGCATATCTTCGGTTCTAGACCTTTAAATCAAAAAAAGCTCCAGCTTTTGATGCGCCAGGAAATCAGCTCTAATCTCCAAAAAAAAGCAAACGAATAACATCAACAGAACTCAAATGATTGGTACCGAAAATTTTCAATTTTGTCAAGTTCAGGCCGTTTTCCAAGTTCAACGACAACAATTATGGTGCCAGAAATTGTACCATTCTATGCAGTGAACTTTCTGCTAATCAATAGAAAAAATCATTGTATAACTGTTTGCTTCTTAACGCCTCCAAGAGCGTTTTTCTACAACGTTGACTTTGTAAACAATGCCTCTGACCGGTCCTTAATTTGTATCATATACTACTACAAAGGGTACTCACAAAAAACTAATTTTAAGACATGGTCTACGTTGGAAAAACTGACTTGACCTCAATCAGGGGATTGCCGACTGAGCGCGATCGTCGGACGGCCGTCCGCGTTTGTCGAAGAACGAGCGACGAGCGTAACGCTCTTTTCCGCACGCCTAACGCAAAATTGGGGGTAGTTTCGCAACACTGGATTACAATCCGACTCGGGTAAACTCTAAATTTGACGTTGTCCAACCCTATTCCTAGCCGAGTTTTCCCGACTTTTATTTTATTACCCGAGTTTCACCCGAATTTTGTTCTTTAACAGAGCTTAAGCCGAATGAAATTTCTGACCCGAGTTCTGAAAACTAACCGGAGTTCTGAAAATTCTGATCCGAGTTCTGAAAATTCTAATCCGAGTTCTGAAAATTCTAATCCGAGTTCTGAAAATTCTGATCCGAGTTCTGAAAATTCTGATCCGAGTTCTGAAAATTCTGATCCGAGTTCTGAAAATTCTGACCCGAGTTCTGAAAATTCTGAGCCGAGAAACCAACTCTGATATACACCACTTGCTCAGCTATTTTACCAAAATGTATTATGTTTTCGTAATATTTGATGATTTTTTTTTGACTATGCAGTTATCTTGCAGAAATGTAATATTACATCATTTTTCCACCTACGCCAGATGCGCGGTTATCTGGCCATTTTTTGGACAAATACTTGCGCGAGTGATGTTCATGTAGTTAATCAGATCATGTGCATTCTTTATTCCTTATAATTCGTTCTCAGTAGACACCATAATATTATCTAAAAATGACCATTCAAATTTGGAAAATCTCTTGAACAAACAGACAACAAAATATTCAAATTAGGACTTGTAAATGAGTTGGATGTAATCGATTTTATTAAAGCCACGACAATGTAATATGCGTGTCACTCTATTGCGTACCAAATGTTAAGTCAATGGAACATCATCTTTACGTTGACATGACGTTTCGCATTCCACACATTTTTCTACAGTTTATTTTGTAACCGATGAAATCATCGGTGATAATATAAGTCTACTCATTAACTACTCGTGATTACCAAATCCGAACCTTAACCCCGCATCGTTTCCCGGGCACTTTCATCTTGTACAGGCCCCGCGGTTTTTAGAGAAACGTCTTTTGGTGAAAGTTCCCAGATAACGTTTTTAGAAAAGAAAACGATTTCAAATTATATTCAAAAATGTTTGGTAAAAAGACGTTACGGTCCCTACAGGGACACATGCACTTTAAAGTTAAAACTTGTCAAAATGCCTCCATGTGCCCTTATGTTGTCAATGTCTTTCCAAAATACTTCCCAGGAACACAAATCTTTATACGCATTGTGCGTTTATCTTGTCATCTATATTTATCTTGACATTTTTTTTTTGACGAAATGATAAGATAAGTGCACAAGGAGAGTATTTGAAGAAAAATGTTATTCCAGAACGTTCTTCTTTTAAAGCGTTTGTGGAAGAAAAAGTTTTTATTATGACCGCTGTGTCGATTACAAAATTGTAAATAAAACTCATATACAATTCTGAACTCCATTAGAAGGAGTGGGGTACTTTCGCGCCAATCTGTGGTCGCTAACAACCCTTCATGAGTACTTTCGCGACCACACCACCTGGTCGCGAAATGGTGTTTTGAGTGAGGTTTCGCGACCAGTGTTTCTAAGTAGAAAAAAATGGCCGCGAAACCTTGTTTAAAACACCATTTCGCGACCATGTGTCGGGAAACCGTATGGATCACAAATATACCGTACAAAGAAAAAATCGAACGGAGCATTTTGGACTTGTTTTCTTGACCTAAAAAATACTTGAGATCAAAAAATTTCATCTGCGGTGTATTTATTTGCGAATAATACATAACAAAAAAAACGATGTATAAGTTTCCACAAAATGAAATGATTTACTAGGGTTAAGATAAGAGACGAACACATGTGTGACATACATTTTTAATATAAAAAAAAACGTATTTATATGTTACGATTACTTAAATCCGAGCTCAAATATTTAAAAAACGACTGACGTCTGGCTAAAATTGCTATGAAATCCAAAGCAAATGTTGCAATGAGCGAAACATGACATGCTCAAACTGGTCAAAAAACGTAACAAATAATAATGGACCAATTTTGGGAGAATTAAGTGCACATAAAACTACACCAGATGATAAAACACAGAGGGGTCTCATATTAACTCATGCGCCATATGACACTATTTTCATCAATTCTATAAATAATTCACCAGTATAACCCTCTGCGCCGTTATCTTGCAACTTTCGCATGCAAAACAATATGCCAGATTACCAACAAACGGGGGTATACGCAAGATAACAGCGTAATGCTGTTGATTCCTGGAATATTGGCGAAAAAAATCCGCAAGATAAGGGATTGATCTAAAAGATAATAGGCGACAACATAAAAGCGCAATGGGTGTAATATAATTATTATGAGACACCAAAATAAGGATAAAAAAAATCAACTAAATAATTTCAAAACCATAGATTCAACTGCTGTTATTTTTTTTATACATTGTTGTTGAATTTGTGCATATTTGCACAGACCAACGCACAGTAGTTAAGTTTAATAGCTGTCAAAACGCCCCTATATTTACTGTATAATATACAGTGTATATGCCGAACTGCAGTTTTGACTTTATTCGTGTTTCGTTTGCCCGTTTTTTAAATGTCACTTAATATGAGACCCCTCTGCATACACAAGGGTCTTAAAAATGTGCATAAAGATAAATATATATCTTTAGACCGCGAGGCATTTTTTTTTGTTAAAAAAACATTTATTTAAATCAACTGTTCAATAATTTTTCAGCTAGCATGAATTTTCATCCTAACATTTCTTCACAAAAAAACTTACTCCGAAGAAACAAGATAAATGATGCACATCATATTATGTAATAATGACATAGTTTTCAGCGAATAAATCCACGGTGTTTTCAATATTTACGAAGCTTAGATTTACACGTTGAAAAGTGATATAAATGAGAAAAAACATTTTTCCTGAAACAGAACTGAAAGAAAAAATTAAAAAAAAAGTCCGTAAAAAATCATGAAGAAAAACACACTTTTTGTGAGAATTAAAAAAACAAGGAGATTCTCAAAGGAAGACTTCTACGCCAAAAATCAAAGAAACAAAATAATTATAAACGGTCATATTATCAAATTATAATATAGTTTTCTTCAAATAAATCAACTGTGTCTTTGATATTTACGAAAGTTACACGCTAAAAAGTGGTTTAAAACAATAACAATTTTCAAAAAATAAGGAAAAAAAGCTTAGAAAGGGAAAACAAACGTTTGGAAATAAAAACCAATCGTCCAAAAGGCAATAATTTTTGAAAAAAAAACAAATTTTATGAAAAAACACATTTTTTGAGAAAAATTGAAACAAGACAAATTTTGACTATTATAGTATTTTTTAACAAAAAAATCATTTTTTCTCGAAAAAGAACAAATTAGTGAAAAAAACATTAGAAAAAAGAAGAAATTCAAAAAATAACATTAAATTCTTACAAAAAGCGTCAAAAAACAAGATTTAGAAGAAAATACAATTTCTGAAAAAGAACAAATTTGGACAAAAAAAAATATAAAAAAGGCAAATTGTCGACAAAAATTTTCTTTCGAAAAAAAAGACAAATTGTCGACAAACATTTATTTTCCAAAAAAAGACAAGTTTTCGACAAGCATTTTTTTCGAAAAAAAGACAAATTGTCGACAAAAGAAGACAATTTTCGTATCCAAAAACTTACGAAAAAAGGGAAAATAATGATACACGGTGATCTTATATAATAATAACATAGTTTTCATCGAATAAATCCGCGGTGTTTTGAATATTTACGAATCTGAGATTTACACGTAGAAAAGTGCTATAAATGAAATGGTGATCAAGTTCAAACGAATTTCGAAATGACAAGGTGCACAAACCTTTTCACTCTTCACCTCTTTTCAACAGTTTTTTTTTCATTTTTTCACTTTGTTTTATTTTTTATGTTTTTTCCACTTCGAACCTCTAGTAACCCACAATTAACAGAAATCTTCATTTTTTGTCGTTTTTTTTTNTTTTTTTTTCACACACGTTTTTAAAGAGTTTCTTTGGATTGTGCAAATCTTCAGAGTAATATTTGAAACTAGACTAGATGTTTACAAGTTTCAGTATGTCATGTGATACGAGTTTTTTTTCTTCTTGTAATAATTTCAAAATAAAACAAAATCAATAAAAGATGTTTTTGACCCAAAAAAAGGTGACGAACGAAAGAAGTGATTTTTCCCCAAATTTTTTTATTCCATTTTGGTCGTGATCCCGAGACCTCCGTTGGCGTATCCTTCATACATCAAAGGGCACTTTTGTACTTAATTTAAGTCTGTTATTGTAAATTCGAGATGTTTGTTCTTCACCCTTAACCCTTACATACACATGCCAAAAACTTCCCCCATCAGACTGTGGAATTATTTTTTACCCTGGAACTCGCAAAATTAGAAAACATGTATATGTTTTGGACTTGATTAAAAATGAAAACTCCAAAAATCTTTGCTCGCGTTCGTCCATGATAAATAACTACTGGCCATTTATTTTTCTGACAATACACCACTTGCCCAGTAATCTTGCTATCAATCAAGGTATTAGCGGAATATTTTTCTGTAATTGACAAAAAACTCGACTGAAATTCATTGTAAATTAATACCGCTGTCGTAACTTTTCTGGCGATACGAGTTTGTAAACAACGCCTGTGTCCCTTAAGGGTTAATAAACAAATGTACGTTAACAGTTGCACGCCCGGATTTACTACCGTGTGAGTTTCATGAAAATCGGCTGCGCGTTTCTATAATAGACCAGTTTTCCGTTTCATTTTCTCTCCACTTTCTCAGTAAGCAATTATGAAATGAAAAAAAAATTGGTCTTTTCTAGAAACGCACAGCTGATTTTCATGAAATTCACACTGTACCCAGTGACGCAACCGTCACTACTCTAAGGTCAAGCCGTGTCTAATTATTCCAATAAGTTTATAAATACAAAATGGTGGGGTGACTTTTATACTTTGTAATTTTATTGGAATTATTACACACGGCCAGATTTTCGTATAAAAACAGATATTAAGGTATTAAAACCGGTAAGCAGCATGTTCATTTCCGTTAAATTTAGTATCAGATGAAGCGCATGAACATATTGATTGATTAAAAAAGACGGATCCGGAATAGCTCGCGCGGTTTAGAAATGAAAGAGAATAAACGTAAAAAACGTCAGAAAAGTCCCACAAGGGCGGACAGCTGTTAATAAGAACAACAAAATAAAGCACTATTCCAGGACGAGAACAGGCTTTATTTATAGCACACAATCGGTATAGCGCTTCAGATGATTCTCACTTGCTACAGACATTACATAGGGGCTAATTATCTCTTGGTTTAAAAGAGGTAATAGGATCTTTAGGAAAAAGAACTTAATTCCGTGTCTGAAAGACCCTATAACGATCGGGAAAATACACCTTTTGCTGACACTTGTAAAAAGTTGAAAAAAATATGATTTGGTCCAAAAAATGTGACAACCTATTTTCGGACGTCACCGAGAAAAAGTGTAAAAAGACATATTTCTGTTTAACTGAACCCTATGACCTTCGACCTTAACGGAGCATAATCCTTGGTCTGAAAAGGCCTTATGACCATACTAAAAATACCAAGTAAGGATCATGAGATGTTATAGCGGATCATATCCCAGACCTTATAACCATCCCCTTGTAATTTGTATGAAATTTTAAGGACCGGTCCTACTTGAAAATTACGATTTATGAAAATCGGAAAAACAAAACAAAACAATGATAGATATTTGTGTTACGTAATGATATACCTCAAAAGTTTTATGCCACATGCAATAGAAACAGTTCCCATGATGTAGTTTGAGAGATAGCACCATATGGTGTCATCGGTGCCTTTCGCCCAAAGCAAATGTCGTGTCTGCATACCTAAATATATATTTGTTATTTCCAAACTACAGGAGAATTAAAAGGTCTTTGGCTAAAACAATTTGTTTTTTTTTATACCTTTTGTACCTTTTGTTCATTTTTAAACATCAGTAGGCCTATGAAAATATTAAGAAATCGAACACCTTTTTTTTTAAACTTCATATGAGTTTAAAACGGTATGATTCAACTCAAAAAATCGGAATCCAAAATTTTCTGATAGGTGCCGAGTTTGTACCTGGATACACCATTAACTACTCTTCACCCGGAAAAAAGACATGATTTATGTGAGAAAATTACTTGACCTTATAGACTATAAGTTATAGCGGTCAAAATGGGTTATTGTACCTTATGACCAACCTTTGAAGTTTGGTATGACACGTCTAAAGCCCGGTAAGAGCGCATTAAATGCATGTTAAATTTGACCATAAAAGAAAGCAAAATGACAGAACAAACTGGCCATTTAATTACATTAAATGTTTAGATATATCATGTTAATATAACCAAAAAAAAATCTTTTTTTTACATTTTGGTCATTTATTCTACAGAAAAAAATCTACAAACAAGCAAAAAATTTCGAATCAAAGCTTTATTAATAAGTTAATATTTTTGACGCACTTTTTTCCATATTACATTTAACCAGTTTTCGTTAACTGGCAGCTGCCAAAGCGCCGTAGTCGCTTTACGGCGCATGTCTCTGTAAACGTTCTCACCAAAATCGCCCCGAAAAAAATGTTAAAAAAATCATGCTCCACAATATTCATGTTAGCTTTTAACAGTAGTGCACTTTGACTCATCGAACAAATATTTTTCATTATAAAGAATTTTGCAAAATAGTCAGTTTTCAATGTATTTTGAAAATATATTAATTTTTATATATTAAATATTTAAATTTACGAACGTAATAAAATAACCCTATCAAAAATACGTAAACCTTTTTTTTGCGAAAATATTAATTATTTATTTTTTTTTACTAGCGGGTCGGACACGGATCGGACAACTTTTTTGAGCTCGAGTGAAAAATTACTAGGGTTATACTCCGGTAAAAAAAAAGTCGGGTAAACCGCGGGTAAAAAGAAACGGGTTGGAATCGGGTTGAACAACGTCAAATTTAGAGTTTAAACCAGAGTCGGGTTGTTACCCTAGTTTTTACCCGACTCGGGTAAAAGTCGGGTAAGTCGGGTAAACCGCGGGTAAAAAGAAACGGGTTGGAATCGGGTTGAACAACGTCAAATTTAGAGTAAACCAGAGTCGGGTTGTTACCCTAGTTTTTACCCGACTCGGGTAAAAGTCGGGTAAGTTACCCGAGTTTTACCCGCGGGTACGGAATCCGGTAGGACAAGAAAATTTTCCGAAAAGTGCATCTCTGCTCGTAGGAGAAACATATAAAAATGACTCGAGTGCGAACAATTATTATAATTTTATGGGCGATAAATTATGGTATTTTTATGAAAATTGCAGATACTTTCTACTTCTCATAAAACTTCTAAAAAAGACCTTTTCCATGAAAAAATCGTTATTCGGAAAAAAATTGGGCGAAGGAAAATGAGAAACCTAATAATTGAAAAATTGTTAAAATACTCGGTTAAACATCTAAGTTTTTTTCGGTTTAAAAAATGGGAAAATCTTCTACATCATTATTCAAATTTCGTAATTAGATGACGTCCTATTGAGTGAAATTAATAATTCGCGTAAATATTTCAATAATTGCGAATTGTGGGAATAAGGATGAACGGCACGTTAAGTAATCAAATATTACGCGTTTCCTTTTGGGGCAAGCCCAAACACGTCATATGTGTTATTTTCTCATTCGGACGGATATGATGAAATTAACTCCTTTGGGGACAAAAGTTCGGCAGATTCCCTTTTTGTCATAAACTCCTTTATTCATCTTAGGGCGTAAGACTTAGACTGTATTAATGTTTACTAAAGCCAGATTTAACTGGCTTTAACGTCTGTTCGGCTGTTGTACTTACCGGTTGCTATCAAATTCCGATGAACCGTGTACAGGCGGTTGGGCCACACCATATGGTTATTAACAGTGCTCTGAAATGCCCCAATTTTGCATTAGCTTTAGGTACGTCTTGTCGACGGCCCTCGTTAGCGTTTTAATCGCATTTTCGAACATCTGGTCATGAGATCAAGCTCAAAAAATACTTGCCCTTTATGCACTTAAAATTGACCTGACCTCAATGCAAAAAATGTTAAAAGA